>JBBPDE010000107.1:19562356-19577099 GCA_037974605.1 Nannopetersius ansorgii | reverse complement strand
AAATCGAGACTCATCAGACCAGGCAACATTTTTCCAGTCTTCAACTGTCCAATTTTGGTGAGCTTGTGCAAATTGTAGCCTCTTTTTCCTATTTGCAGTGGAGATGAGTGGTACCCGGTGGGGCCTTCTGCTGTTGTAGCCCATCCGCCTCAAGGTTGTGCGTGTTGTGGCTTCACAAATGCTTTGCTGCATACCTAAAAAACTTTTTAAGGTGGAACGAAACAGGTTGCTGCTAAGGCATGGCTATTGAAAATGAAACAGAGCCATGCAGTTCTTCGGTTTTCTTTGTCTGGGAAAAAGTGTAGGGATTTGCGTTGTTCTTTGCAGCAACAACACAATACTTCATGTGTATCTTGCCTTTGCCTGTAGACATAACACTCAGCTTATCCGTACCTGTAATACTAGCAGACAAAATGGAGGATCTTCAACTAATCTAGTGGGTGAGGTCTCGACAGATGTGACCTCCCACTGGACCCTCTGTCCAAATGGCTCATTTTGAAAGGGCCTGAAACTGTAAAGATAAAAACTGATGATGTCTCTTTATGTGAGAGTGATTTTATGCAAAGAACTTCACGAACATGTTATTTAAACCCCTAGAGCAATTATAACTAAAAAGGGTTTTGCATAATATGTCCCTTTTCACTGATGAAACCAATTTTTGTTATACTTTTTATTACATTTTCCAGTTTTTCTTATACAATCTCGGCATGCTAATTTCGGGTGGTAACGTTTATTTTCATGTAGCTTAAGGGTTTAGTTAGAAACATTTTTAGAAAAAAACTAAACTTGGCGGCTCGGCTGACATGGTCTTTTGTTATACTTATAACTTTTTGCATATTAAGATGTTGTTGTTTTTTTTTACATGTAGATAACAGAGTTAGCCACTCTCACGCAACAGTGAGACTAATATGAAAATAATAGCAGTATTACAACAACCTAATAATGTAAAATATACTAGAACCATGATGTGATTTTCTGAATCAGCGTGCAAAAGTTGACTAAGAAACATCAAAAATTGCAATGAAACAGACCTTTCATAAAATGTATTACCCAGTGTAATGCTATATAGACTGATCAGCCTGTTAGCTTTACTCAGTAATTGCGACTGGTAGTTAGAGCATGTGTCATTGCTGTAGTTGGAAAGGGGCTGCAGTGTGTGAACTACAGGTAGGAGCTGTCTGTTATTAGCTGTTTGTTATTAGCAATTAGTAATTGATAGGTTAGCTTTCCCTTTCAGTATTATAACAGCTGTCACTATAGTAAGCATTTCTGATTTAAAACAAGTGAGCACAGGGTAAAAACTAGGTGTTTGTAATAAATCCCAAAATTGACTATGTATCATGCATTTGGGCACAAAAGTGATCTAGAAAACGTTCATTATTGTAATACAGTCCAGTTCATTACAATGTTTCTATGTTCAAGCCCACAGTTCCCCCATCTGTCTAAACAAAGCTAGCCTATTTGGAACACCTGAAGGGATGATTCGAAACACAACGTGGATCCCTAAGACAATGATTCATAGCAAATCACATGTAAAACACAAGACACTTGAACATATTATGTATTGGGGAAAAACGCTTGGTGAGAGTTAATTGTAAATCTATTGAAGGTGTAATTTAATGGAGACGGAAGCATCCCCTTCAAAAGCAGCTGTGGTGTCTCAGTGAACCATTATTCTGGTCTCTTTTACAACCCTATTTCTTCCCCCTTATTCCCTCGTGTCTGTCTTACCCAATGAAGCATTAGTGCTATTTCAGCCTGGAGTAGCAGACTGTCACTCTTGCTTCTCAGAACATCCTGTGATCACCCAATCTGAACTATGTGCTACAACAGATAATGATGTCCTCACATAACAATCAGATAATGGTGTCCTGGAAAGTAGTTGTTCAGGTGACATTGTTATATTTCAAAGTGAGAAAAAAAGAAACATTGAAAAAGAAAATGTCCTGCTGACTCATGACAAAAAAAGATGGAAAATCCAGTTCCGATTAATGAATGTATCAAAACCCTCTCATGTCAACTTACTGCCAGCTTCCAAATGACTTCGAAAAGGAGCCCAATCATACACAGATCAACTCCTAGATTGACTCACAGAGGATACGAGGACATCCCACTGTGAGTGAAATTGAAATCAATCTACCGTAACCCGCATCCAATGTCCATAAGGAGCTACCATCTGTAGCAGGTCAATAAATGATCTAAAAGGAGCACCATCATCAGTACGTTCATGCATGTCTGAGCGATGGGGAGGCTTTGGAAGAACTGAAAGTGCCATATGCAAACATAACTGACTGAAATGAAATGAATGTTTGGATGCATTTTGACTCATAATGTTATATTTGTGATAAAGTGCATGAATGTCTAAAGTATTATGAATTAAAACCCACAATACTTAAAGAGCACAGCTGATCTAATATAACACACACAAAGAATAAAGGCTTAGGTATTAAAATAAAACCTTTACTTATAGAATTAATATTGCTGGTACTGCTTTTTGTAAATGAGGTTGTGCAGTGCTATTCACAGAAAATTCAACCAAATAACAATTAATACATGTAATTCCAAGTTAGAAGATTCTGAAGTGATATGGATATGTTAGGTTATATGGTAAAAATATATCACGGTACACAATAGGTGATTTTTTTTTTCATGACATTTGAAAAAAAAAGCTGTCATCATTTATTTTCACATTGCCATTTTCAAACCTCCTTTTATCCCTTAAAGTTACACTGACTGCATAAATGTTTTAAGTTTTGACTGAGTCCTTTGTGTTGTGCTTTTTTCTAAAAGTAACCCAGACAAAAACACTCCCTTTTTACTCATTCCTAATCATGAGTATGTGGGACTAAACTATTGTTTGATTAAATAATTAATTTAAACTGAGTTGTAAGCTTTGTTTCAATAAATGGAATGTAAAGACTAGGGGCTGAATGGTATGTTTTGAAATAAATGTACAAACAAATTAAACTCTTTTATTTTAAAACAGCGTTTTCCAATGATATGAGCCCTTTACAAATGTTTAATTGTTTAACTGATGTAATTCTTACCAATCTCTCTTCTACAGACCATCAACACCGTACCAACACTCTGCATTGCTTCAAATAGAATGGGACCCAAATTCAATGATATGAATGTGTGTATGGTTATGATGTGTTTTCCACTGGATTGTACCCAATTTCTTTTATGGCAGTTAAACAGGGTTTATACTCTGTTATTCTCTGTTGACCCACTTAGCACAGAAAACCATGGAAAGTCCACTTCCACAGTATAAAATCTCTACCCATGGGTCATTTTACAATTTACTACTGTATATCCAACCAACATAAAACTCTATAAGAGAGAGACATATCATTAACTTTCTAGTACTGCTTTTATTGAGTGTGACAGCCTTCGGACTGTGCTGCCTAAAATACATGATCCTTCTTTGTTCATGGCCATGTATTATGGATCAAAGTCTACTGAAGACAAGGGAGACAGAATAATAAAAAAAAGGCATTGTGTCCACATATCTTTATTAACTGAGTCAATATTATGCATTGATCCTAGATTCTAGATGACATGAAGTGTCTTTTTTTATGACAGTCCTGCAAATTAGATGTCTTTGCTCCATCAGTCCAGATACTGATGGACATTACTTTTAAATTAATGTTATTAATGCACAACCAGTATCAATTTTCCTCTAGAGAAAAAAAGTATGGCAGTGTTTTATGCTCCTTTGTTGTTGAAAAGTTCAGAACAGATATAATATTTTATTTTATGGGCCATTCGAAAGGGAAAAAAATAATATATATAGAGCCATGGAAGACAATAAGAGAGCACTTTTGTGCGTATGTGTGTGTGTTGACTGACCAACAAAAAGGACATAATCATAGCTTTTGCTGAGGTTAAAGTAGGAAGGGTCAATTCTGACTACATACAGAGATGTCATAAGGTAAATTTTACATCAATCCCCCCCAGATCACCAAGGTTCTTGATTATGGGTTCACGTGTCACCACATCTGGATCATCATCTCATACAGCATATGGGCCACAAGCAATTGTATACTAATGTTGCTATGTTGGTAATAATTAATTTATGGCTATTAATTGTCAGTTAATTAGGCAATAATGAAGCAGATGAAGAAAAAAAAAATGTGATTAACAGCAGGTGATAGTCTGTAATCATACACTAGTACAGAAAAGCTATAATTTGGAGTTACTTTGTGCTTCCACTGTCTCCCACCTTACAGTTCTACTGTATAGGTGTACAATTACAGACTGTCGCCTGCTGTCGTATACAATTTGTCATATGCCCTCTACCTCATTCATCATTCGTTATTTTTCTGACCATAGGGCGGCTGTTGACCAGATATTATGTGGGTGGTGGACCCCTGTTTGCAAGGACGACACTATTGTTGCATTTCCATAAAGCTGGAGACAGGCATTTGCGGGAAGACAAAAGGTTGATTGATTGCCTCGTGATATTTTCAGACATTATTTGAGGAGTATTTTGCACAGTATACCAAGTAACCTTCAGCTGACACCTGACAAACGCTTGTCACACAAGACAGAATTAATGAAGTGCTCCTAGATGGAAGAAACCCATTCCTAATACAATGGCCAAAACAGTCAACGGCCTCCTGATGAAATTATGGAAAACGTATTCAAAACAGGAACTGCTTCCATAGTTATTGTAGTGTTTTTTCCCTGTTCTTGTTGTCGCTTTGCTTTTTAAGTAAACAGCATATATAAGGAGGTGCCAAAGCCAAAAGGCAGGCTGGTTACAGTTCACTGTTTTTCCAGGTATGCCCTCAGCATAGGAAGGTGTCTAATATTTTTATATTCAGGGATTGACATATTTTTTTGCTGTAGTACTCTAATGAGTCCCTACATTAATGAATTGGTACGCACCCAAATTCAAAATTTCTTTACCCCATGAGGTCATCCAGTTGCGCGTGCTCATATAGATAGATTTTCTTTTAGCTTCACTTTTGAACACTGCCAAATGGTGCTGAATGGGCAAACTGGCTTTTAACCAAAACTAAATGACAGGTCTAGTCACCCACTGAATTATTTGACACCAAAAGAAGTGTGCGAGATATAAATAAATAATTCCATGAAATGAACATTGTTTAGGAGTTATGACTCATGCGTCACAGCACCCGAGTCCGAGTCAAGTCTCAAGTCATTGAGGGAAGTCTAAAGTCAAGTCACAAGTCTTTGTTTATGAGACTCGAGTCCCCATCTCTGCATTTAAGGTCTAAAAAGTGACTATTAAAATGAGCAGGAGTGTGTTCTCTGTAAATAAGGTACTTATTTTCACAAATTAAGATCAACAAAAAACATTCAACTGGAGGGTGCCCAACCTTTATCGCAAGACTGTGTGTATTTACAGAAACTTGTATTTGCATAACCTGAGGGCTCAGACTCTTAAAGTGTGTTAAGAGTGTGCTGTGCCCTTGGTCATGGTTTGCTCTGCCTTGTTACAAGCAGATTTGATCATTTCAGGCTGATTATAGTGTGTGTAGGAGTCACAAATTCCTTAGCTTCAAGGATCACATACCTTGAGAAAGAGGTTCTTGCCAGTCTGCCATAATGCCATTTTTTAGATGCTTCCAATTAGATGAGTGTCTCAGTCCTATGACAGAGAGCCAAATGTGGCAAATGAAAGCCGGTGTGTGATGTAATGATGCATTTCTGAAATTGCCGGCGACCCTGGCTGTGGACCTCCGCACCTCATTAAATGCAAATGGAAGAGCTTGTCTAATTCTTCCACTCCATTTATTCTTCTAATTCTGAGCTGAAAATGATAAAAATCTTTGAACTGGAAACGGTTATGGCTCCTTTCTGTTGTGAGATGATAAGAGGTGTCACAAAAGGGGAGTGACAGTCTGCATGCTGGCCAGTTCTCGCTCTCTGTTTTTCTCTCTCTCTTTTCCCCCAAATATAAACTTCACCCATGTTCAAAAGAAATTGGAAAGGAATTAATGATGGGGGGCAAAGCATTTCAGGTTCTTAGATGCCCGCAACACCTTGTGAAGATTTTGATCACGTGTTTTCTTCATTTTGGGTGGGGCGTTTGGCTTCAAGCTTCCACCAGTGCCTGAAGGCATGTTGGCAGTCCCTTGACGGCAGCTTTTTCAGTGTAAATCAAAACCACCGAAGTCCCTTAAGGAATCTGAGAGGGCATTGCACTTATAAAGACTGGCACTGATGGATATTATTCTCTGTTTTTCTCCCACTTTCTACAGTGTAATCTTCGCCTGAAGGAATTCCAGTTGAACAATTATTCTGGAAGCTAATTGGTTCTATATTCAGAAGAACACATAAAGGTTCTTTCTCATCTCAGGCAAACCAGCTGTGGATTCGCATGGCATGGATTCAGGCTCCCTAGCGACTCTCAGCCGGCTCCCAGAGAAAACAAACAGACAAGTTTATCCCTCCTTGCCCTGGCTCCTCCCCTGGAGGATAAAAGGATAAAAATACAATTGTTGGTTCAAGTGCCCAGTGAGCTCCTCTGGGCAGCAGAGCTGAGGTCGCTGGGTTGTATTAGCTAAGGTCTGGGCAATCAAGCTTGTGCTGACATTTGAAATGTGGGGTTCGCCAAAATTCTGCACTGTGTACTAGAGAATCATGCAATGTCAAACGAAAAAACAAGAGAAAGACAAACACAAGGATTTCTGTGTATTCAGTTCATGTGATTCAACTTGTTTTTTATGCTTGATTCAAGTTTTATTGTTATTATACTAGAGCTATCAAATATTGAATGCATCATCATAATTTGGCAACCTACATTGTGTAGCTAATTGTGATCAAACACTTTTGCATTTTTTCATCACATTTGACCACTAAGAAACATTTTATTAAATGTGCATTTTTATAGCTAGGATTAGTAGTTGGCCAAATAAGCTTAATCAGAATGAATTTGCTACTTGAATCTGAAAATGAAATCACATAAATGCAAGGTGAACATGAAAAGTAGATTACCATGGATTGCTCTGTTACCAGTGTCAACTAAAACCAGCATGTTCCATCTCTTTCACTCTCTCACTCTGCATGTCATTTCTTGCTGGATCTGGAGTGTTCCTCTTTGCTGTTGCTTTTGTCAGTTTGCTGCTCATTGATTCATTCTTAGTTTTCCCATGAGCACAGTCTGCCAGAGTTGTCCTCCAGTTCCAGTGTTACTGATATAGCTAGCATTGTTGGTGTTGTTCAGACGAAGATAGATACAAGCACAGGCAAACAGGAAAAAAAATAATACTCTGTAAAGCAGAAGATTAAAAAAAAACAGATATTGGCAGACATCCAAAACAAAGACAGTCCGATTAGAAAACAACTTCAAATCATCATATCAAAGAGCGAGTCAAAGAGTGTTGTCCAACTAGTGAGAGTCCAGATGTGCAAATCTAAATCAGCAAACAAAACAAAAGGGGCAGGACAGGAATCAAAGTCGAGAAATGCAGGCAGGGTAATTCAAATCAGGAAGATCAAATTCGAAGATAGAAAATGCTCTCCGTATGCAGGGGGAGTCTGTGGCAGTGCTTCACAAATCTTAATACAGAGATTTGAGGTATTTAAGTCCATGAGATTTTTAGGGTCCATGTGATTAAAACAGGTGATTTCGATCTATGCATTAGGAGTCGTGGGGAAGAGGAGCAGCCTGGGGTTAGTGTTCTAATGGGATCTCACAGTGGGATCTTCTAATGGGATCTTCAGACACAATGTATTGTGAGAAATGTATTAAATGGTTCTGACTGGAAATAAAATTAGTTTTATCAAAGGAGTTATCAGGCTGGAACTTCTGATATAAAGACATAGTGGATTTAAATCTTGTTAGCTGGTTATTAATGCTTTAACTGCTTCCACTGCACTCATGACTTTTAAGGTTCTTTGTATGTTATACCACTTTTGGCACACTATGGCAGGGGGTCCCAATCTTTTTAACAGCATGGATTGAAGCATGGTCCAGTAAGTGTAAAGTATAAAATGGAGTGTTCTGTCATACATGAACACTCCACAGCACACAGTGTGAACAGCATGAAATTCTTCTTCTGCATTTAACCGAAGCAACGAAAAGCCAGGAACACATCAGTGTGTGGGGACAGCAGAGCTCGACCTTTAATGCTTTACGTCTTTGGTGATTGGCTTCTTTGGACAGATTTACCATAGATCTTACATGCATATTTTCCTTATTCTCCTGTGCTGTTTGTCAGAAATCAATGGTAACTCACACTCATGCAATCGTACAGATGAAATAAAATTCCATAAAATTCAGTGGGAAATTAACTCCTAAATAAAACTACTTTTAAACCAAATTATAAACATTAATAACTGAAACAAAGCTTACTATGTTTAAAGTTAACATAGTAAAAGTACAATAATTAAAAATATACAGTATGTTCTGTTCTTGGAAGAACTCTTAAATACATGCTGCCGTCAAGTATGTCAATATTTTTTTGCCAGAAGTGTTATGAGAGTAGGGAGTGCAAGTGATTATAAAGTGGTTATACCGTCCACTGCAGATTTGTTATTATAAAACACAGACAGAAGAACTGTTGATTGAAGTAGCTAGAGGTTGCATTAAATATTTCTCTCTAAATGTAGCCGAAATCAATTGGCGAATACATTCGGTTGGGTAAGAAGCCCCACTGAGCATAATGCTTTAACCCCTGAGTGACATCAGACAATTTTTCAGTGATAAACCACTGCTCTCTGCACATCGTCTCACCTCAGTGTTGACTTTTCAAACTGGTCCAGGGGTTTCATGGCCGAGCCAAAGAAGTTCTGGCTCACTGCCCAGAGTGGGAGCCATTGAAGAATGATTTAAATTCATCCTAGAGAGAAAGCGAGTCGAACGATCCATTTGAGATTATCTCAGAGGATGTTGTGCTCCCCTGGCGATGGCTTTATCCTGCATGAGAGGTTCATTGTGCCCACAGTAGTGTCTGTGGAGACTCAGGACCTGGCCCCATGCTAACCTACCCAGCGTTCTCATTAAAGGGCACATGCAGGGTCAGTTTAGTGGTTTATATGGCGAGGATGGAAGGGAGCTGAAATGTTACGGTCATAGCTGTGTAGGAAAGTGATAGAAGAAGTTGAAGTTGTGCGTGGGACGCTTTCAGTAACTCCTGCTCCTCCATGGATATCTACATTTGGAGACTTTACAATGCCTTTTTTTGCAGCTCTTAGAGGGATAGTAATATAAGCAAGAAAGCCTTGTCTCTCTTGACCCTTACTTTGCTTTGGATAGAGAAGGGGGTTCTGTGGTTCTGGCTCAGGACTATGCAGATGTGCTGTGTAGGAGTGTAGCTGTGAAAAAACAGGAAAGAGCTGAGTTGCAAACAATTAAATATGCCTAAACTTAATAATGTTGCACTGTTTGTTTGAGTTGACCCTACTTTTTAATGCCCTCTTTAACAGCAATAAATATTTATCCATTTCTTTACAGAATTTGCAATTAAAAAATAAAAAAATAAGATATATATTGCTCTTGGAATAAACTGAGTTTAAAATTAAATCAAAGTGTTCTGGGAGCATATTTGGGGAAGTATTTAGGGTTTACACTATAAAAAATAGGTGAGAGGGAGAGAAAATCCGTTAGCATTTGCGGTTAGCATTAGCAGTGCGTAAAGACAAAAGAAACATTGAAATAACTCTACTCTACTCTACTCATATGTTTAGACAGGGCACAGCTTACTAATACTAAATAAACGTGTTAACATTAACGTCTTCCTTTTATGGTGGTTGACACAACTGTTTAGTGTATTACTGCCACTGCTGGGCTGGTGGCGGTACGCAAAAAAGAAAGGCGGAGGATATTTGCAGTTTCTGCATTATTGTGGGGATTTCCGTGTAAAAAAAGATGAGTTTGGTTCTTTAAAAAATATATAATATAATAAATAAATATATGTAATAAATATACATATATACTGTATACAATTTGGGTGAAAACGAGGAATACATTTATTTTTGGATTTGGTTTATCCCCCTTTTGCTTTAATCACAGTGTGAACTCAAGCTGACATGGGCTCCTCAAGTGCCATAGCTTGTGATGGGTAGATCAAACTCACCAGAGAGTCATCTGAACACACTTTAATGGAGGGGATCAGATTAAAAAATATGGCCTTTTGGGCAGAGGCAGGCTCAGCTCCTCATTAAAAGCAAGGGGATGCCCATTAGAGAGGCAAAATTGAACTTGAGGGGGCTTGTATTATTTTTACTTCTTTTAATTAAATTAACCAAATGAATACCCTCAAATGAAGTGTGGCATATGGACACCAAGTATATTTTAACCATATTAAAATGTAAAAAATAAAAATTTAATCAGTTTTGAAAACAGCACACTATACACTTTGATTTGGCTGCTATATGAAGGCAGAGTAGATGAGGAGAGTGGGAAATGGAAGAACCTAATGGACCAGATTCTGGACATTATTTACTTTATTAGTTTGGTTGAACCGAGAAGTACAAGTTAACACGAGTCTTTATTATTATTATTATTATTATTATTATTATTATTATTATTATTATTATTATTATTATTATTGTTGCTCCAAAAGCATTGTGTAAGCCAGCATCTGACATCACTGGTAAGGTATTCTTGATGGCAGTTTGATTTTTAGGATTCTAATTTTACATTTCAGTAAAAGAAATGTAGTTAGACAAAATTAGTATATATTATGATGTTGATTCAGATTATTTCTGCATTGTTTGGTCTTATGGATCATGTTTTCTTTTACATCATGAGGTGGTTGGGTGCATAATTTACCAGGATGATACACCAGGATGCACTATTGGGAAATAAACAAACCAGCAGAGGCAGTGTGATGCTCTGGGAAGCCTTGAGTTGTTACTTTGGGAGTGAGTTGTTAGCCTTGAGTTGTTACTTTGGGAGTGAGTTGTTAGCCTGGGATGTTACCTTGACACATTATCTACCCAAACATCATTGCAGACCAAATACACCACTTCATGACAACAGTATTCACTAATATCAGTGGTCTTTCCAAAAACTGTTCAGGGATGGTTTAAGGACTATAACAAAGAGTGCAGTATGTTTCCTTCAAATTTCCAAGATCTCAGTATGATTGATAATCTGTAGGATATGCTGGACAAACTAGTATGATCTAGGTGGCCCACCTTGCAGCTTAGAGGACTTAGATGTTTTGCTATTTATGTCTTTGTGCCAGAGACCACAGCAAAGAGTTTTTGAGTTGTCCATGCCTCAACAGGTCAGAGCTGTTTTGGCAAGAACAAGGGGGACTTCCCCAGTATGAAGTCACTTTTGGCACGGACTCAATGCACTTTTTGGTACCTGGTATTTTGTTTTCCCCTGCAGTTAGTACCCCCTAAGTGTGACTGGTGATGCTGCAAGAAACTGTCGTGGCATCATAATCAAATGAAATTTAACAGACACAATAGCGATAGAGAATACTGAAGGATATCTCATTTCCAAACAGTAGTGAAGTGGTTTCACAATATTCTTTGGTACTCAGCTCCCTGCAACCACAATGAAGATGGCAGATAAATAGCATTGGCACCAGGTACAAGGTACTAGATTTCCCTAAACAAAGACATAAAAAGGCGAACTGTGTGGTGTCAAGTCAACCTGGTACAATGGTACCAAGTGACTTCAGGCAGGTGGTTTTAATGTATGGCTGATCAGGGTAGGTCACCTCCAGTCAGTCAGACTCTCTACCCTTAGAACTCTGAGTCTTCTGCTGCAATTTGACTTTGCTGGTAGGAGAATAGTCCACTAATCTAATAGTGATCCAAAACTGACCAGTAATGAAGGTCTAGAGACCTTCAGTATCAGCACATACTGAGCATGGGAATGAAATATAGCCTGTACACCAAAGGTTGTTAGCAAGCATGTATGTTAGAAAAAGACAAAACAAATCGGGCAGAATTTGTATTTCTCAGGCTAATGACGACAGACCTCTGCTTCAGAGAGTTTTCAGTTTGCTTTGTACCGTTTCACAACCTAAACAAGTCTGTTATTGGTTTCAGCCAGTGCTGAATAATACTGCCTTCTAAATCATCTTTTGGTCATTTCTTAATAGAGCTATGTCTGATCAAAAGTGAGTTTGCTTTTTTTGTCAGTCATATATGTGTAGACATGCATGGTCTTATTGATCTAACTCACAATGGCTTCCTCCTTTATACAAACACCACTGTCTCGAGGGGGATCGTGCTGTTGCCATGACTGCGTGTGGGAAAGGACATGGAGGAACCAGAGACATTTGAATTGATGCGCAGCATCACAATCAGGGTGAGGCAAAACACTTTACTTCTTTAGGCACAAATTTTTATATTCATTACAAGAACATTTTGTCATAGAGCTTGCTGCTACAGTTTGGCCACAAAGTTTATAAAAGCTTTGCAAAAAAAAAAGGAGGACTTGAAGTTATCATTTAGGTCCTGAAAAAGAGATGTCAACTTTAGAGGAAAAAAAAGAAAAAATCAAGAAAAATATTGACAGAATTGTTGCTGTGAGCTTTTGACACAGGTCTAAATAGAAAAGCAGTCAGACGGACTAAAACACATATGCCTCTTCACACCTGCAGTTTACGGAGGCAGAGAGAAAGAATGGGAGAGAAAGAGAATGGGACAGAGAGAGAAAAGAGAGAAAGAATGGGACAGAGAGAGAGAGAGAGAGAGAGAGAGCGCACAGCACTGACAGAATGTCACTTGTCCAGTCTTCACACCTTCAGAAATAGAACTGACAAACCCGGAGTGTGTTGCAAGGCTGCATCCTGTCAGACTTTCTGTCAAAAATGGCAGCTCTAATTAATGGACATGAACAGCTTGGCAGAAAAAAGAGCAGCACTTGAAAACTATGGGCCAATGGCTCAACCTTGTGTCTTCGAGCACGCCAACATTACCAACTGAAAAGATTCTCAGTTCTGTGGCTTTCCTCTGCTATGAGAAATTTAATCAGGCAGCCCACGCTGGTGGAGCTTTTCACCTTGTATCATTCCAGGACCCTCCAGGACCACCATGTTGATTCCCCCACTTCTGGTTCCCTAAAGAACTAGTTCTTCAAACACTCTTCAAACAAGCTTTCTTAGGGACCCAAAAGCAGTTCTCCTGTGGCATCACTTCAGAAACCTTTTCTGGCACCTTTATTTTTTGAGAGAATAAGTATTCTTGTCTCTCTGTGTGGCGTATTTTTTCCATTGTACACCTCACTCTACTGGACTTCTAAACTTACAGCTTGTTGAGAACTTAGAGTAGAGTGTACAGCAAGTGTGCTTCCGGCAGGAAAACTGTTCTTATTCACCCGCAATCACCAATTGTTTATTTTGCTGGCCAGTCTTGCAGAAAGTTGCAATTTGATTGAGTGCTTTCGCCCTCCAAAAATCCATCTGAAAGGGGGGCCTAAGTACACCCTGTCGGCCTCTGATGGTGAGTAGTGTGGGCAAGTCTAATCCCTCCTTGTTCCAGAGAGAATATACACAATTAAAGTGCAGAGTGGGACCGAGGGAAGATAAATCCAAGGAGTTTAAGATGGCCCAGTCCTATTAGCATCTATGCTAGCAGCTAAGGATTGAGTTGCTTTTGCTCTCGAGTAGAATTCATGTTACTATTATGATAAAAATTTGATGCTGTGATTAAAAATCAGCTGGAGAGTTTAGTAAATCATGAATACATGCATGACAGCAGTAGACACACCATGCCTTAATTATAAAAAATGAAATATTAAATAAATCCATGGAGAGCACAGATTTATTTGACATGCTTCTGTAGTAGGATAGAATTTAACGCTCATAGGTTGGCTATCTCACAGGGCCGGCTATAAAAGTGGGCAGGACTAAGACATCTACGTAACCGGGGTCCTACCTGAGCAGCTTCAAAGAGCACTCTCTTTGTTTGGAGCGGTTTTTCCCCTGTCCCAACTTCGGGACAGTTTGGTGTCCGTGGAGTGATTATTCCTGGTAGGTTTATTGCTAGTGATCCCCTATTGCGAGCCCGTCGGGGGATACTTAAAAACACAGCTGACTGTTACTTTGTTCCAGCCGTCGCGAGGTGCCTCGGTGCGTTGGGTGTGGGGGTGCACATAACCGCAGGTATGGCGCGCTATACATTTCTCTTTTATCATGTATATTTTGGACGTGTCCCTACTAAATGTGTTTCCTCTCCTCTGTTCAGTTACATCTGGTGTTAGGAGTGTGGTGCTCCGGGTGGCTGCTCGTGCTACTCTCCAGTGGCTGTGGTATTAACAACCCAGCTCGTGAGCCGCGACACGGCTGCTGTTTTGCCTCGACTAAGTTTCCTCGGCTCTGTTTTGTACTTTTTTGTTTTGTTGATTTTACGGTTTATTTCTGTTTTTGCCTCAGCTGTTTTTGTTTCTCTCGCTTTCTTTTTATTTCTTTCTCTGTCTTGTTTATTTTTGCCTGATTTGCCTTGGCTTCTGCCTCCTGTTTCCGCTGGGCTGTGTTATGGCTGCTTCTGCCTCGGCCGCGTGTGGAAGTTCTGGGGCCACGTGGTTGATTCGGCGAGCCATGCCAGTTGGTGTGGGGTCCTGCAGCTTGAGACGGTGTTACGGACTTCGCCGTTGATCGGACCCTTTTTTTAAAATTAATTATTTTAACTGGGTTTTTAGTCCTTCTTGTTTTGTTCTCTTTTCCCTATTTCTCTTTTATGCTCTGGCTTAATGCTGGGGGGGGGGGGGGGTTATTGGTCTTAGTTTTGGTTGTTTTCTTTGTGATTGTTTTCTTCATTTCTATATATCTATTTTTTGTTCCAGGAGTAGGGCCTACCAGCC
>JBBPDE010000107.1:19541319-19552391 GCA_037974605.1 Nannopetersius ansorgii | reverse complement strand
CACTATTGCACCACACTACGACCCAGGTTTATGATTTACTTGTGTTTTTTGGTCCCTCTGTGATTCCGTATTACTTCCGTATCACATCTTCTCCATCGTACCGTGTATTCTCTGAAAGACATGATGTACCAAACAGTGACCCGTGTGTCGTGACGGTTTGGTACAAATAGATATACCGTTACAGCCCTAATGTTTGTGCTTTATTTGTTATTTGACACAGAAAATATATGTCAAAGGGTCAAAGTATTGAATAATGATACCTATCAGTGTTGGAAATGCATTTTGTTAGGTCTCCTAAGATATAAAAGGGGTTTTCTACCTTATTTGGAAATGGAAATCTGTTCCTGAAAGTTCAGGAATCAGCCAAGACAGTGCCCATTAATCATTCAACATTTAGAGCACTATTCCAGGATAACGATCCATGTAGTACATTAAGCTGATCCATGAGTATTCTCACAGGTCCAGTTTGTTAGGACTTGAAAACTGAATTACAGAATCTGAATAACTTTTGGCAACACGTCCTATAAATGTACACAAATAACGTGCCTGAATGAGATAAATCAGTGTTCGCCAAGCAACAGTAGTAACAGGAGAGTAATAATCCTTCAACAATTATAGACAGTGATTCATTAAAGCTCATAAAGAATGATCATTAACCCTTAAAACCCTTAAAAAGCATATTAGTCAAATCTGATTTCAGTAAATATAAATGGCGTAAAACCAGTGTTTGGTCTCCTACACACTCGCTTTTGCTGCTCTTTCTTATGGCGCACCACCGCTCGGCTGCTCTCTGGGCCCCCTCACTCTGCAGGTTTTCCCCACCCACTTTTGGCGGAAACTGTTCTCAAAGCTCTCCTGGGTTTAAAGAAGTGGTTTTTTTTGGGTTTGTTTCAAAAAATTAAATAAAATAAAGTTGTTCATTTTTGTTTTTCATGTGTTTTTGTGTGTGATGCTAATAAAAAAAAACACTTTTTAACGGTATTATGTTTTTAAAAATGCAATAACTTATAACATTTTATGTGACATAGGAACACTAAACAGCTCAGCATGATGTCTGACACTTCAAGTTGTTTGGCTGCTTGATGATGATTTACCATTTGTAGTCCTGCCAGCATGGATTTGCTCGTGTTTTAAGGCTTAGTATTCTCAGGAGTCCAGTGGTGCCCGTTTAAAAGAGGCTTATGCTGTGGATTCCCCATGGTAGCAATTTTTGGAACCCTTGGAGGACGCAGGAGATTCTCTCTTATTCCCCGGCTGGCTGATCTTGACTACTTGGCTACCGGCAGTGGACAGATCAGGCCAGGCTTTTGTCCAGCCACTCTGCTCCAGTGCATCTGATGGGATGCTCTTCTTATCTTGGTGAGCATCAGGAGGGAAAAAGTAGATGAAGAAGTTGACAATGAGCGAGAGAGAAGGGCTGTGAGTCAGTCACAGACCCGGGACTGAGAGAGAGTGGGAGAGAGCTGAGTTGAGCTGAGCTGGCAGTCGTCACAAGGCTCGTAGACGTGGGGTCTGCTCTAGATAAGTCTGGCCTGAGGCAGGCTCATGACTATGTGCAGACCAGCACTCCGCATGTGAGACAAGACCCATTATATTTGCAGAAATCTGCACAACCCTAAAAACTCAGGGATCCGCTAGAGCTGCTCTTTGCCTCTCAGTCCATGCACTGAGATGAATTTAGCTTTAGATTCTTTAGATGAGTGTAGAGTCTTCATTAAGTTCAGTCTATGGAGACTTGCTCATAGCTGAGATGTGACTGAATACCAGTGCATTATTTGGAATGAAGAGATTTAAAAGGATACAAACACAGATAAATTGGTGGTGCACTAGTTGTTTGTTTCTCTGATCTGTAGATCTTTTTGATCTGTGTAAGAAATAACTTGCAGCTACCCTCATTTTAGGGCTCGGGGTGTGACAGAGTTCCACTGCAGAGTTTGAAGTTAAGGTCAAATCTATGGAGTTGTTTTTCAGAACGGGGATATAACTAAAAAGTATTATTTTTTTTTATACAGTTACTCAGAATTAATGTAAAAATGAAAGCTAAACATATATGAACCCAGGCACTAATGGTCTGGGCAAGAAACCCTGGCTGTGCTTTGTTATATGTAAGAAATAATGTGGAGATGTACTTTCTCTCCCTTTCTCTCTGTGAGGCAGCACAACACTCACTACAAACTGCATTTGCTTTTGGGCATGTCAGTCTAACCAAACATAAATATAAAATATTTTCTAAGAAATAATTTATTTTTTAAATAATTTAATTATTTAAAATTAATCAAGGTTTTTACAACTAACTAACAACAATTAATAGATATGATATGATTTTATGACTGGAATTTATACCCATGGCCTTCTGATTGCAGGTTCAACTCCCTAAGACCCACTAAGATCAGTTACCAACAAAAACAGTGTAGATGAATGTGGGGTCAAAATTTTTTTCTAACCCATTTCCCTCTTATTTTTTAGGACTGCTATATTATAATATAAATTGGGTATTTATGACCCAATTTATAATGTAGACATGCCAGATTTAACTGAGCTAAACTGCCCAAAATAACTCAAATTATGTAAATCAGTGAACACACTTTCATTTCAATTACAAGACTAAAATAGCTGGTTTTCTTAGTTAATCTCGGCTCTGCCCAGATTTTATCAGGGTGTTGGTCCATTCTCTGTGGGCCTGATGGCATATGTAGACACCCTGGTGTCACTGCGAGATCTAAAACTTGGAAAATATCCAGCCAAATTGAGTTCTTTGATCGGAAACTAAACGCTGATGAAGGCATACACTCTCTGTAAAAAAGGTATGCAACTGAACTTAGGGTGGTGTTCTAAAGGATGCTTATTTGTTAGCTATAACTAAAAAAATAATTGCCTAAATGATGGTTAATTATTTTAAGTTGCTGTGATTCTACACACCGTGTCTTGACTCCAGACATTTTACTTTTCTATTTTAAAATGGTGTGTTATGAAAAGGAACAAACTTCCCCCTGGGAAAAAGAATGAAGCGTACCATTAAAACCCATTTAAGGAGCTTAAAGATAATAATTGCCATCTGAGAGTGCATTTATATTGTTTTTTCCTCTGTGAACAAAAATGTGCCCAAAACCATTCCTTTTTTCTGACAGTGACTAACTCTTAACTGTGAGTGACAAAAGATACAAAAACTGTAGTCTCTAATTTAAACTTACAAGGCTAAAAGGTAGGTGTGTCTAATGAGGTGATATGCTCAACATGCTCTACTGGCCCAAACACAGGCTGACGGCACAGGACACATGACCCAAACTACAGGTGGCGGTCACCCACCAAGGGTCACTGACAGACTAATGGCATCTGTTGGCTTACAGATGGCTTGGAATGTCAGGGTCCAAATAAAGTAGCCAATGATGTACATTCTAATTCTACATTATATACCACTGTATTTCTATAGATATATGTGGACTATAGTCTTTGTTTAGCTATTTGCTATCCGTGTGTTATATGACACTCTTTTTTGCTGGATTCGTGTTATCCTTACATTTGAAGTCATATTTTATGTGGAAAAAAAGTTCACAATAAATATTTTTCTAAATTATGAAAGTGACATTCAAAATCGACACCATTAACGCCACTGTGTCTGCAGCCACTCTTTTAACGGGAAAGTTGTTTTTTATTCCCCTGGGTTGTAGGGTCAGAGGGTGTAAAGATCCATTAGACTTAACACTTTATTTTAAAAGCTTGTCAACATTGCTTGCCCTTGGTGATAGTTTGACCTCGTAATGACTGCAAATGACAGTGTGTTGTGCGGGAAAGGCCAGCCATTTACATGCATATTTGACATCAAGGTTTCAGCAAGGTCATTTACGTGGATCTTCCTGTTAGTGCTAATGAGTTGCTTAACAGTCCTGGTTGTCTTGACAATGTAAGCTCACCCTCACAGGCATTTTAAAATATCCATAAGCATTTCGTTAATGCATTGCAGATGGGGAAAAAATAAAATATTTAAATGAGTGACAGCAATAGATATACAGGAAATAATTTATTATGCCAAGCCGAAGGAAAACAGTATGTAAGTAATAAGTTCCTAATGGCAAAAACAATTCAAGTAAATATGATTTCAGAACTTGCCTACTCTTCCCACAAAAATGTTCTTCTGAAGCATTTGTAAATTACAAATGAACATACAAGAAACAGGTCCCGAAGGTGATGACAGATTAAATGTAGTGTTTTTGTGCAATCAAGGTAATGGTGACTGTCAGAGTCGAGGGCGTAAACCCAAGATTTAGATTTACCTTGGGAAGAACAGGGACGAAACAGGCAGGCTTCCATTGCTGGATCTGAAGTTTATTTACAGGTGCACAGATAAGAAAACCAAAAGAAACCTGGCGCTTGGGCCGAAACAAAATGTGAAGCAGATTCAGGGCAAACATAAGGCGATGGATACACAACTGGGGTGAACTCAAACAGGGTATAAATAGGGACAGGAATCAGGGGAACACAAACCAGCTGCAAAACTAAGGACCATGTAAAAAGAAAACAGCTGAGAAACCAAGGCATGTGACCAAAACAAAATGTCAAAATAAAAGCATGACAGAACACACAGAACAGAACAGGACAAAACAGAAAACAGTGGCCACTAATGGCCACCAGCCGTGACAGTGATGTTGGTGGCAAATGAATTTAGTCCAAAACCTAGTAATGGAGGTCCTCAAGTTACAACACAGACCCGTTCTTACGACAGTGTAAAAACACTTGTACTTTTAACAGCCCAAAATGGCATAGGTAAGTGTACGGGGACACCACTCCCTCACTCATATGCCTTCTTACTGTATATTCTGCATATACTGCATATTTTTCAGGCGCACGCCTGTGGGAGTGAGCATCGTAAACTCCAAACGTCGTATATCAACTGTCGTAACCTGAGGACCCCTGTATGAGAATCTTGCCAACATTCTCTAAACTTGTCCAACAAAGCAAGAATTGCATTTAGAGTACCAGGTTGTGGGCAGAGCATTGATAAATCGATTATACAGCAAAAGCGTAGCATAGATCCATGAACCAGAGCAACTGCATACACAAAAGCAAATCAATTGATACATGCCAGTTCCATCTACTTCTGCACTTTTCGATGGAGGTGGTTCAGGCAGGGTGAGACAGAGACAGAGCAGCCTCTAGGAGATTTTGTCAAAGACAAAAAGAGATCCATGAAAGAAAATAAAAAGAATAGACAAAAGACAGTTGAGTTCTACTGCTAGGTGCCATCGGCTGATAGAAACTGACCCCTGCTCCACAGTTAAGATCTTTTATATTGGCAAAACTGAGAGCCATCGCCTGTTTTTAATTCAAGTGGACTCTCATGTGGTTTTCCGGGGTGAAAATTTACACTGGGCCCCTCTAATTTAATAGAGAAAAACGAATGAGGAGAGTTGAAAATGTGCCTGTCAATCAATAGGAGCCAAAGCGTGAGAAAGAGAAAAGAAGAGAGAAAGATGGTAATAATCTGGCAGAGTGGGATGAAAGCATTTGCACTTTCTCATCTGAATTCTTTGAAATTCAAGGAAAGAAAAAAACTATATGGTCACCTTACTATATGGTTTTGCATCTAGATTTACATAAGGGTACATTCCCTTTAGTACTTTAGTACTTTAGTATGTCTACTTTTCTGAAGCAGGTAGTGTATATTGTGGCGTGCAGGAGGAACAGCTAAGTGACTGTGTGGGCATGTGTGGAGAATCTGATGGGGAGTCAGGGGTTAACGGGGTACGTGCCAGAGGCTTGGGGGCGGTGGCCACGCTTGGGTCGTCGCCATGACAACCCGCGCGCTTTGGGGATGTATATAAGGGAGGGAGGCGCGGGTAGTAGAGTGTGTGTGAGGAGCTGCTAAGAAGAACTGAAAAATAAAGAGCTAAAAACGAAAGAAATTCACTGCCTGGTCTCCCTTCTTCTACTGGCCGTGACAATATATTGGGTAATATTTGTGTAGTAAAAAAGTGAATACAATTTTTTGCATGTGGTATAATGCATTTAGTACATAGCATATAATGTTGGCTTTTCAGTATGATGTACTGTGTTTGGTATGCAGTATATAATGCGTGGTAAAATGTATATAGTGTACAGTGTTTGGTCTGTCGTGTATTTTGTGTAATGAGTATGTTGTATATAATGTGTGACATAAAATATATAGGGTATAGTGTTTTGTTTGTGGAATATTGAATGTAGTGTTGTGTATGCAGTATATAGTGCATAATACTTGGTATGCAATGGTATACAGTTTGTTCTTTAATATTTTGGAAGCAGATATACAGTATATCTTGTGTGGTATAATGTATATATTAGACAGCGTTTAGTACATATAGTAAATAGCATAAACTGCTTTATATTTATGCACTCATTTAAAGAAAAGTATTTTGTTTATCTTTGAATGGGAGTTAATTAACATGTACTTTTGTCTGTACATGTATGTCTACTTGTATGTCTGTCTACTTGTTTTTGATCTCACACTGCTTTTTGCTTATGCTAATAATCTTTGTAGATGAACAATCAAGTATCCTCATGTTGAGCAAGCTGTTGACCCTTATTACATTACACTGACAGTTGCTACCTCTCCTATACACTTCAGTACTTTTAAATATAAGACACATTACCATTCCACACATAACAACTAATGTCTCCCCCATTTATACAAAGCAAAGAGACAATCACTTAGCAGCCAGGGTGATGTAATGAAAAAACTATTAAAAGTAGATCTCTGCCTCGTCTCTCTTCCACTTTACACAAGCAAATTCAGTGGAAAGCTTTCAAAAAGAGTGACCTGAGTGAAATAAAAGAAAATGAGTAAACCAAATGAGAAAATGCAGGAAACAGGGAAAAATCATATTTGCTTGCTCTCTTTAATACTGATATCAGGTTTAAACTATTAACAGTTTCATAAAATATTGTAAAATAATTTTCTAAATGATGGTCCTATTGGAACGTAATCGGCGTCATGGAATAAAATCAAGATGGAAAAAGTGCAGGTGAACAGAATCATCTTTTAAAGCCACAGATATTTATACTGAGATTATTAATTTTGACTAAAACTGTTAAAAAAGTGGGCCTTTGAACAGCATTATCTCTGCTAACATTCCTCCATTTCTGTAAATGATGTCTTTAATACAAAGGAAAAACTCTATGTAGATTCTATAAGAAAGGAGCTTTGCGATAAACAGAGAGTGAAAGTCTGAGATATTATAAAACTGGGAACTTTAAAACTTGAAATAAACTACAGAAAGGACATCCCATACTGAACTTTAGCTTCGAAAAATGTTGAAACATGGGAGTGGTGTTTTTCAAGGGGCATGGTGGATGTGGAGGTGGACCTGGGAAAGAAACCAGGTGGGCTGAGTTACTGTGCTTTTAAAACTGACATTAGCTTACATGGAGAGTAACACAGAGTCAAATAGCTCTTTTGCAATGGAGAAGTCATATGAAGTTCGCCACCAGCTTCAACAGGAGGTGGTATGTGTGATTAATCAGGGCGCCTTGAGCCTTACCAGCTTGAGAAACTGACACAAGCTTCTGAAGAAACATGGCCCGACCATGATCAGCAGCATGTGGAGGATGTGACAGAATGGTTAGGAATTCCATAAAACTATAATAGCTGCATAATTGCTACATTGTTCAGCTAAATGCATATATTCAATTCTATATACATAACGTGTATTTAGTTGTTAGTTTATTTGTGTACGTTTTTAATTGTGTAAGTTCAATTCATTTTAACACCAGTCTATGAAAAACAGACTTTTGCATTTGTGTGAAATTTCTTTCAAAACAGGTGTACTTGGAGGCATTACACTTGTGGACCCTGTATCTCCTATCCGATAAGAACCTTTGCTGTAAGAAGGTGGTAAAGGTTAGCGGAGAAATAGAAGGAATACAAACCTTTGTAGTTTCAGCTATACAGCTCATGTTAGGTAGCCATTCGCAAGAATTACCAGCATCAAAATGTGGCTTAACATGTCATTTTGATTTCAAGCACAGACGTTTTACAAGGACATGGCATATTGTGTCCTACAGGTTGTTTAAAGGTGTGACCACATTGAGGTTAACTGCAGTTGCCTCGAACCCTTATGTGCTGCAAGCTGTTCACAGTATTTACCGGTAGATATATACCAAGTTACTTAAACCTACTGTGAGCGTGACCCTGGGAGCAGCCAATGCTCATAGGCTGAGAAGCCTAAACACACAATTGCGGACACACACAGACTCCTGTTCAGGTGCACAGCAGAAAATTATAGCAAAGAAAAATGACATGTTCAAAAACCGCCACCAATCTGGCTAAAGGATATCAGGGGCTCTCTCCAGTCAAACTCTCTGTGCTCTCCTTTCTCTGTCCTCCCTCTCTTGACTAGCTGAAGAGCCTGTGATTTAAAAGCATTCTGGCTCTTCCCCTGATACCATTCACCTTTCCCTTGCCAAGGGAGGAGCCCAACACATAATCCTGGAGTGTAATGGCTCTGCCTCCCTATCCCACAGTAGATTATTAAAATAGAACACATTCTGTAGTAAGAAATAAGGTGAATGGGTGGCATAATGGCACATTGAGAAGGTCCTGGGTTCAGTATCCTTGTCAGGGTGGCTGAGGTTGCTTTCTGTAAGATTTTGTATGTTCAGTGTCGGTGTGGGTTTCCTGCTAGGAGCTCTGGTTTCCTCCCACAGTCAAAAGATGTGCTTGTCCTGTGAGTTGGAGATACTGAATTGCCCCAGGTGTGTTTCTCTATGTGCTTGTTCTGTGGTTATCTGTTATGGGTTGTTTATCTGCCTTTCTCCATATGACCGATGGGATAGCCTCAAACACCAAAAGCCTGGTTTAGACTAAGCGGTTCAGATAATGGACAGATAACTTGCCTTAGCCAGGATTATGAGGTGTTCTGCAGGTGTAGGTACCAGAACAGGTTGCAGGCTCATATGTAAGGCCTGTCAGTGTAACCACTGGTTAGAAAGATCAGCAATAGGGGGTAATCAGTGTAATCCAAGACTGCTTCCACACTGCTTCCACATCCATAATACACATAATAAATGCAATTTGATAGTACTTGTACAAAGATATCCAAACATTTGTGCCAAATCCCCTCTGTCTTTTTGTGTCAGGCATCATCAAGCGGCAGGAACATGGGTTTACTGATTTGCGTATTGTAATGTACAGAGCAATGCCGAGTTAAACCAGGGGGTGCTGCAGAGCTATTTTGACTGCTGGGTAAGATGTTTACCAGAATGGTGTATTTTAATATGACAAAGCAATTCATTTCAGTTGGCAAAAGCAAGCTCTTAGGATATAATTGCTCTTGAAGGTGGCTGTATGGAAACAATCTTCTGTGTTACACTTGAAGTTACACAACAGCTGCACTCCACCAGTAAGCTGTTTATCATAAGTTAAAATGGAAAATAATAAGTAAGTGATAATACATGAGTCAGGCAGGAGGAAGCCTAGAGCTTTGAAGATGGTAGAACCTGTCTCATATATGCACTGCTCTGCTCACCTTGACCGTAATTATGGACCAAAGTCATTTAAATTAGGGTTATGGCAAAATAAATGAGGATGAATAGAGATATAATCCCAAACAGCAAAAGCTTCATCACCATGTGTCCAGTAATGGATCTCTTTTTAAAGGTCCTTTATGTGCAGGAGAGGTAACTTTTCAATGACAAAGTTATTATCTGTCAGTGGCCAAGGTTAAAGGCAAGAGATCCATGGAAATCAGAATTGGAAAAGAGGGACACTTTCACCAGGGAAGGGCGTTTTTTATCATATCTGGGTTCATAATAGATGATCAGTGTCATTATGAATGATGGGGCCAGTGCATCGTTATTTAAAATACTCGCAGGTGTCTCATTTTCATCCGACTCGGGCAGAGTCGCCCACATGCAGATGAGTCGGCGGGGATGCTTTAAAGAACGTTAGCTGTGCACGTAGCAAAGCGCTGAGTTTATACAAAGGTAAAGATTACATTTCAGGGGAGGAATTTCCGAGCCAGCATTCATGTTAGCTCTCTGTTAGCCTTGCTTGTAGGTTTGCTGCTATTATCAATCATACTTTTCCAGCGCAGCGCTATTTATCAGAGTCATAGGTGTTCAGGGCCAACATCATGTCTTGTGTGTTTGTCTGATCTGAATAGCTGAAGTATAATCATATTAGACAAAGCATTGTTCAAGGTGACCTGGCGGCTCATTTTGTCGGTATGCCAACACATTCCACCAACAATGCGTTGTCTCTGTCGCAGCTGAATCGAGCTGCACAACCTCATCGACTCCACACCACACTGTGTAAAACCACTGGGTAAAACTGCCTTGTGCTCATTTTGGTACATAAAAAAGCCTGGACTCTTATACAAATGAATGACCTACAAATGCAAATGCATAGGTACAAATGCAAAACCCACACACACACACATATATTAGAGGTGGGCGTGGATTCATTTTTTAAAATCTAAATTAATTGTAATCTTGGAATTAATCTAGATTAAAATAGCTCTTTGAATTCTGCCGAAGGTATGAAGCCCCCCACCAAATGATCCCAATGCCTATCTTTATAGTGTAAACCATAAATATGGCTCCAAATGTTACTTTAATTGAATTTTTCATTTAATTTCATTTAATTTCCATTTTCATTTTTAATACATTATCCTTAAAGAAACTGTAAATATAAACCCGATGTTTAAATACGGAAAAGTCAGGAACGAGAGAGACGGAGAGAGGGAGAGCATGCGAGAGAGAGAGATACAGAGAGAGAGAGATGGTCTACATGCTCCAGAAAAGTCAGGAACGAGAGAGAGAGTAAGAGAGAGCGAGGGATGTATCTCTCTATATTAGGGCTGTAAAGCGATTAATTAAAATTAACTAGTTAATCGCAAATCTGGGAAAAAATGTATCACGATTAATCGCAATTCTATGTCAACCCAATATATAATATATAATGAACACACTCATCAATTTTGCAAAGAAGGCTTTGTTTATTTGTTTTTTCCCACCTCTGTCACGCTTTTAAAAGCTGTGAGATAAAAACAAAACTTACTTTTGAATAGAAAATGCATAACATCTTCAAACCTGAAAGAATC
>JBBPDE010000107.1:19487077-19513803 GCA_037974605.1 Nannopetersius ansorgii | reverse complement strand
TAGTACGATGGTGGGACTGCTCGCGGCGGGCGCCGGAAAATTTCCCTTATTTTCAAATCCAAAACTTGACAGGTATGGTTAAAACATCACATTTCACTGATAGAGTCCTGTGAAATGCATCAAACATGTGCATTTCTTTCTGTTTAGTAGCCAGTACAGTGTGCTACATAAGAGGCACACAGGAATTAGGCGAATGTTCCTTTAAAAGTCTTAGTAGATTATAAGATAAGGGAGGCACCCTTAACTTCAATAAAAATAACTTAAATGTTGACAGAGATCAGAAGAGGTGAATTCCAAATTATCTTGATGTTTCTGGGTTCCAGCATTTTTTCTTTTATTGTACAGGTCAGAGAGGGCAGATTCATTTGTGTCTGACCTCCATGCCCTCCAAGAGCTGTCAAGCTTTCTGGCTCTTAAACAAGGTCAGATGTGATTAATTTTGGTGTATGAGGAGCTTGAGCGCTGGCTGCAGAGGGACAGAGAATGAGAGGCTCGTTGCTGCTCTTGTACAGTATCTGATGTCCCCAAAGCGGCCTGACTGGCCTGCTGACGTATCAATAGCAAGACAAATGATGGTGCTAGAATTTTATGCTTGACACTGGGCCAAGCTGCTGTATGGCCTTCTTTACTTTTGCTGTTGTATCTATAAATACTGCATGAAAAACTCCAAACACATGACTAAACATCAGTTTCCAATAGAGAGTCTAATGCGGTAAACCTGCACCTTGCAGGATCCTAAAATCTAGAGCTAATTAGATTTAGCAAAATTTATATGAAATACAATGAAGTAACATTTGACATATACAGAGTAATGATAGTGCATTTTACTTGATGGCTGCTTGAGCGATGTATCATGGCAACGAGGCCTTCTGTGCTTAAAAGGACCTTCCACTGAGGCTAAAACTCCTTCCGGTTGCTTGAGCAAGGCTAGACCACGGTTATGAGGTTTCTTGGGCTGTCAACTTGAGCAAAACTACATTACAGCCACAAGACCTCCTAGACTAAGACGGACCTTCCCCTGCGATTAAAGACTTTTTAGACACTAGTTCAGATACTTTAAATTGTGGTCTGGGTGGCCTGCCATGTAAGTCTGTGTGTATATTCTGGGTTCTTTTTCTTATTGTTTGTTTATTCAGTACTTTGTTTCTGGGGTAAAGTGCCTTGTATTTCAGAAAGGCACTTTATAAATGAAACATTTCTTCTTCTTTCTTTACAAAGACAAATGTATGAATAATATATCACACTAAAAATAAATTCAGTAAAATGCATAATGAGCATTTAAACTGCAAAATTCATATAGAGCCTGTCATGACTATATGAATACTGGGTGGAACAATTAAACAGTGCTGTAATAATATTCTGCCTGAAATCACCCATAAGGATAAAATGTCTCTTTCACATACTCATTAAATGCTTTCCTCCTAAATCCAGGCCTAATCCTGGCAATTAAGTAGACTGTGATTGGAGGTTATATGAGTTGTTCACTTAAATTATTCATTCATTCATTCATTCATTAAGAGTGCAGATATAGAAGGTCCACATTTAATTTTTACCATTTTAATAGTATATGCTGTCAAAGTGACTCTGGAAATATAGCTCAGTTGTTCAACACAAAGTCCAGCCATCCAAAAATACCAAAGTTGTGAATGTGTGTTTACAAAACAATGTCCCATAGTGTTTTTCCTGAGCTCTAAGCAAACAGGATGGTTTGTAGTTGCTTGAAATTGCCTGAAACTGATGTGACTGCCTTGAACGCTTCACAAGGTTCTATGACGTTGAACTCGCCACTTTATGGAGAGTATTGTTACACCAACAGGGACTATTGATATTGCATTCAAATATATAGACTTCCATATGGAGTTGCAGCCTTCTACAGCTATAACAGCTTTCAATCTTCTTGGAAGTCTTTCCACAGATTTTGAAGTTTCTGTTGGAATTAGTGGCCATGAATTCTGTAGAGAATTGATGTGATCAGGCACTGATGTTTGGGCGAGAAGGCTTGGCTTGCAATCTCCATTCCAGTTCATCCCACAGGTTTTGAGGGGTTGGGGTCAGGGCTCTGTGCAGCCAGTCATGTTCTTCCACACCAAACCCATCCAACCATGTCTTTATGGAGCTTGCTTTGTGCACTGGGACACAGTCATGCCGGAATAGAAAAGTGGTGCATGGTGTTGACCAAAATGTCTTTTTATGCTGAAGCTTAATGCCCTTCACTAAGGGGGCCTAGCCCAGTCCCTAAAAAACAGGACTTTTACTTTTGTCCATGTTGTGCATCTTCTCTACTTTAGAGAGATGTCTCATTATGAAGTGTCTATTATAGCTGTAGTTACACATTAACAAGAGACCAACCTTTAATGCAACCACTGGTGATGTATTCACTTTGACAGGTGAATTACCATAGTACCGCTTGTACAGTAAAACATGTATTAACTTTAGGTTTTATTCCATGTAATTAACCAAATGTAATCTAATGTAACTATATGTATTTACATAGTTTTAAACTGAAGCTGCTTAACTTTACATAAGCTGCACTAGATGGTAGATGGTAGGTGGTGGAAAAACATATTATGCGCAATGAGCCACTCAAAAGCATGTGTGGCCTTTTTAAATGGCACGCAAAATATAATGTGAAGGTTTCCCTGATTTAATAAGTAGATCAGAATTGTTCAAATTTCTTGCCAAATTTTTCATTAAGTATGTGAAGAGCATTGATATCGTTCATAAAATATACATTCCGATCAGTCTGCATTCAGATTTAGCATTGAGTATTTACAGCTTCGGCATGTTCTGCTGTGGCAAAATGGGGAAAAAAGTGGGGAAAATCTCTGCAGTTTCTTCACCACAAATGACCTCGAAACTTTCAGACACACATTTCCATTTGACAACCCTTCATTAAAAGCCCAAAGCTCCAAGACTAAACAAATCAAACCTCCCCTCTGTTATTCCATCATTATAAAAAAAACCCTGATTGTCTGTTCTAGAGGCATCGCGGTTCAGACCCTCCCTATTGAGGGATGAAGTGACATCCTCATTATTTCCAATAAAAGACACAGAGGATATCAGAGAGGCAAATACTAACCTTGCCGATGGCGAGTCTGAATTTGGTGTATGTGCGTGTGTTTGTGTGAGAGTGAGTGAGAAAGCAGAAGTCTGTGTGTGTGTTTGTGTGTTTGTGTGTGTGTGTGTGTGTGTGTGTGTGTGTGTGTGTGTGTGTGTGTGTGTGTGTGTTAGTGCACTATGAGCAGTCATGCTGAGACAGCTAGCCATCAGTCGAGCTCTCGGATGACACAAGGCTGCGACCCTGCTCTGAAGGAGCCCAGCTCCCTCTCGACATTATTTCATCCCACAATGCCTGCCACCAATTCAGTTAATGTGATTGAAAATGTGATGTGGAACGCATGTTGCTTCCCAGGTCGGAACATTCTAGATCGGAAAATGAATCATCAGATATTCCTGTGATTGACAGTTTACAGTCTGGAGGTCAGGAAGTAGAGAGAATTTTTTTTTTTTTTTTTTTTTGCATTGAGACGCTTTTAATATGACAAGCCAGATTTGCTGGGGAAAGAAACCAGTGTCAATTCAGATGGCTAGCAAATGTCTCTTGGATGTGCAACCAATTTGACATTGAGAACAAAAGAAAGCCTTTGGTTTGATCCATGCTAGAAAAAGATCAGTCAACGAAAGCCTCATTCCACCATCCAATTCCACACCCTCCGGTGTCCTTTTCATCTGCCTTTGTTCCCAGACTCTCCAGTTTTTAGCTCGAATGAAAATAATTCGCATAATGAAAGGATATCAAATTTGCTGTATGGGGCGGGTGGCACAATGAGAATGTTCTTGTGGCGAGAATGACGGCCGAGAGCGTGACGAACAGAGGAAGGAGAACAGAGGTGAGCCTGAGAAACAATAAAACGTAATTACAGAGCACCAATAAACCTCTCTAATTCTTGCACGTTCAAATACCAAGATAGCGGGCTCACATTATTTCATTTAGCGCGGCCACAAAGCCTCATTCAGGGCAGCGATGGGTTTTACAACGTGACAATTTCTTTAATCAGAACTGTGGGAAAACTGAAATTACAATGTCGATAACTTCACCACGCCCCCTGTTTCCTTTCTTGAAGGTATCACTAATTACATTTTTATTATCATGCTAATTTTTGTACCCAACCTGGAATCACGTCCAATTATTCTGTTATTTGTTATATCTCTGTTAGGGAGGTGTTCAAATGGGGAAGGAATCAAATGTCATTGTGAAAGAAATGCCTTTCAAGAGCATGGGGGGCTATATTGGAGGGGCTATTAATGAGTATCCTTGAAAGCGTTCCTTTGCACAAGTCTTTAGAATGATTGAAAACTATAGGATTTGTTCTGGAAAACCAGAGCAATTGGGGATATATTCTGAGCCCTGTCAGTTCAGTCAATTTCAGTTCAGGGTCATTATCTGAATGAAGCTGATGGTTGACAATGATTCTGTACATTTTCAGTGGGATGTGATGTGAATTAGACCTTTTGTAAGACTTCAAAAACAGTAAACATACCCCACAGTCCTGCAGAACATGGTAAAAAAAGTGCTGTGACTGAACTGCAGCAAAGTGTAATACAGGCTATGAAGCAGCCTGAAGGATCATGGATTGTAGGTGCTTATGATTCTTAAAGGAGGACTTCACTGCCTTTTAGCTGACTTCTTTTCAAGGCTAAGAGTAAGAATGGGACAAATTATTCTATCAGAACTACAGAATGCCTTATTCCCAAAGAGCACGGCTTAAAATAGCAGAAATGCCATAATGCTTTGCTATAGCTAGCTCTCTAGAGACATTTAGCTCCTCAAAGGAGGATGTTCACGAGGATCGCAAGTTCTGCTGCTGACAGAAGCAGAAAATCAGGTGGGCATTAGCATCCAGAGCGGGTTCTTGGGTGAAGCAGTGCGAAACCAGGCCACTGTCGTATGCAGTTTTGGATAGCATGTGAGGTAATTATGTGCTATATCACTTTATGTCTAAAATCAAGAATAGTTTAAATAAATTACTTTTTTGGAAATTATTCTGTTGAGTAAGATTTAAGCTGAAAGAGACATGCTTCTTTTCTACTAGTGGGTTTTTGATGTTTATCACTAAATCGCTTTGTGTCACAAAAGAAAATGGAGCTTCCATGCTAACCTTTGCTGCCCCTGTCTGGAAGAATTGTGTGCAAGAGGCAGACTAGAGGTGCAGCTGTACAGAGTAATGCACTGCATTCTTTGAGACCGGGCTTATTATGTAATGTGCAATACATGCACCAGACTGGAGCAAATTCAAATGCTCACTTTTAGTGTATCAGTTTGTGGTTAGCACGTTAGCTCAGGACTACAACAAGAGGATTAATCCTCCAGAATTAGCTTATGGATCGTGCATTAGTTTGTGGTTAGCATGTGGGCTTGCAGTTGGTAGGTTAGCTCAGGGCTATGCTGCTAGCTTGCAGTTAGTTTATGCCTCGATGTCATTAACTGGACAGTTCAGCAAATCGGTTTAGTGTCTCTTCTGCTATTCTAAAATACTTTTTAACATTTTAACATATGCTCTCATAAACAGAAAATGAAAACATTTGCACATGTAAATATTTTGATTTAAAGTAATACTTAAGATTTCCTATAGCGAACCATAAACGTGACAATTATTCTATATTACTACAGAAAACTCAGCAAATGTGGTATATAAAGTGTTATAAATGTCATATTCAGAACCACAGTTCTGTAGTATTGACAACAAATTACAAAGTAGTATGACTAAGTCATTTTTATTATTTCTTTGTAATATATAATATATAAAGAAACATTTAAGCTGTAATAACCTAATGTATTGAATGTAAAAATCTGTGACCAAATCATATGAAAAAATGGTTTGCATAGCACTGTATTAACTTTAGTTTATGAGCATATAACCTTGCCATAAATTATTCGTGCTTCTACGTTGCTTTCACAACCTGCATGACTTGTTGACTTTGCTTCTGCTCAGGAAAACCATGAGAAGAAGATTCTTGTATGAAAGAACTGGAGCGTTCATCTCCGGGAATAGCTCAGGGATGCTACCAAACGAACCTTTACGGTTATTTATGTTCAGCGTTCACTCTAAAAACGAACAAGGCCTGCACCCCGGATCGCTGTAATACAATAATACATCAGCCCATGTGGTTTGAAGTCCATAAATTTAACACCTGAATCCCTTGGCAGTGAATTAATCCATACTGTTCACACTTTTAAAGAGCATCCAAGTGAATAACCCAACACGTCTTTTAGGGCCTGAAGATAGATCAGACATTCTGCCTCGATCAAGCTTCCTTGTGTCCACCATTTTGCAAGGTGGCATCCTTTAGCTGTTTTTTTTCCCCTTTTTCTTCTTTTTCCAATAATGACAGGGCTGTGTTACGGGAGCGTCTGGGCTGGAGGAGCGGCATCCTACTCTTAAATAATGCATGAGCTTCCTCATCTCTCCGCTCCTGTCTCTCTTGACAAATGTCAGAGGTGAGAGGAGGGGAAGTGTGAACAGAACACTTCTTCACATATCTAAAGTGCTCCAAGCGGGGAGTGACCCCCCCTTCACCATCACCACCCCCTCATATATATATATACACACACACACACACACACACACACACACACACACACAAACAGACATACACACTCCCAGTAAATTGATAGACATATAAATGAGTGGAGCACCTTGTCAGAACTTTAAGAACTTTTGTCCAATTTCAGCAATTGTGTCCGCTCCACTGTTCCTGTGCGTCCATTATAACGGCAAGGGGGCCCACTTGCCAACATACCTGCTTGAATAAATAAATAAATAAACAAAAAAAATATAGAACGCTAATTAGGTTCTGTTTATTATCATTTCAGAAATTGGCCCCAATTCCAATTTTTGGACTTCGATATGGTTTCGGTGCTTGAGCGCGGGCGTGCTGGATTAAGGGGATCCGCATTCATTTCAGCACTTATGAATTTTCATCATGTGAGCAAGCCGCATCACCCGCCTGGATATGGGCATTGTTTGAAGAGTATCATCCCAGGAATTTTTCATTAACAGCCCTTGCGCATGCTGTAGGCAGCAGATGGAAAGTAAAGGAAATACGGATCGAGGTGAAGGAATTTACAGTGTGTAATAAAACACACCGTTTGGTAATGATATGACATCTTTTATATCATAACCTTTATCCTGACAAGTGAGATTCATGAACCAACTGCCGACGTCTAGATCATTCACCCCTTTAAAGTGCTTCTGACAATCACATGATAGAGGCTGATGTAAGAGATGAATGTCTGAGTTTGTTTTTCGTGCATACTGAGCAGGTGTTTCCTGCATGTGTATTGAGAATTATAAGCGAATTCCAATAAATTATTTGGAATGAACAGATTCTTAGATTTTCTAAAGAATATGAGTGAAGACATGCAGTGTTTTTTGTGCAGCAAGTCTGTCAGAAACAAACTTGCTCATGCTTTGAGTCATGATGCAGAAGACGTTGCGCCTTATGCTTGTTTGGTTGCATCTGTCACTGATAGACCCTTATGAGTTTCTGTTAATTAGTTATAAATATCATGCTGTTAATCTCCATCGTAATCTCTCTAGCTCTATACAAACTCATACAAACCGGCCCAAAATGTACTAATTTAATGTTCAGGATATAGGTTACAGTGATATGCAGTACATTTTACAGGGATTTACAATATGTATAAGAACAGATCCGTTATTATTGTTTTAAACCATAGAGAAAAAATGTCATATTTTATTTCATATACTGGAAATTTTACATTGCAGAATTACACATCATATTCAGAATCACTCATCATTTTAAAGTTTTGGTTATATTATGTTCAAAGGTCTAAAATGTTTATAATGTTTCAAATAAAATGTGTTAATTGCACTTAGCTATACTTAGGATCTAACTTAGCTATACAATTATTATTCTGTAAACTTTGTAGTGTTTTTAATATTCTGAACATTTCTTGGATGGAACCCTTTATATTTTTCTCATTTTCTGTTCAGTTCCAAACATCATAAGAGATGTTTTGAAGACTAAACATGTGTGCGAGTGTGTGTGGTTTTGTAATTTTTGCACTTTCTGCATTTCCTAATACAAAATGCTCACTCCTTTCTCCTGGCCATCATGAATTTACCAAAACATCTTCCGGGTGTTCATTGTGGATGAAGAAGCTGAATTTCAGAAAGCTGGCTATCTAGCTCCTGCCTCAAGCATATTCTAAATTCCATAACTAGCTTCGACTAAGTCAGTGACTGACCCAGGGCACTTGTTAGCCTAGCCAGTCCAGCTCCTGGCTCTGGTCTCCGCTATATGCTGTAACGCATCGCTGGCTGTTTGGAGGCTGAGCACTCCATGCATGAAGCTCTCAGCAGCCCTCGCATAAATTGCCACAGCAGAGAGGACGTCAAAGGGACGGCCTTTGGCATTTCCCACAGTTCCTCTGGGGAGGAAGTGAAGCACGAAGTCCAAGCTGTCAGCAAACACGAATGAAGCACATCATGCGGTGAGGAGGGTCACTGTGAGTAAACAGACTGCCCTGCTCACACTGTTGGTTAACACCTCCCTGCTCTCATCTTATTTAGCCTTTGAGAAGCTTCTTGAGGAACTTACTGTGAGCCATAGACACATGGGGATTCTGCTAGACTTTCCTGCAGACTATTTTGGTTGTCTAGGGTATATATAAGACACAAAAATATCTGACTTAATGAAAAAGTCAATATTCCATCCAGCATATTTTTAAATATTTTTAAACTATAAACTTGATTTAAGTACTTTTAATGTTCAATACAAGCTGATCACACTCTATAGAGTGGGGATCATCTCAACCATGGACTAAATATGTAAATAATGAGGTCCCGGAACACTGAGTATTGATGGATCTGGCAAGTCGATGGGCCTGGGAAAAGTCTAGGGGGGAAAGAAATATCAGACATCAGAGTTTTTCCCACCTTCATTTAAGGCTTTGAAGAACTGAACATTCTTCTATACAGTTTCCCAAAACTAAACAAACAGCTTCTACTACATAGACAATAAATCAATGTTATAAGCCAGTTGTGGTCGTGTGATTGAACCCACCCTTTTTTGTCAATGGCCCAAAATATCTAATTAATACATCAACCAAAACAACAAATTGTATGCTATCGACCAATGAGAATTTGAGTACAATCAATAACCAGGCTGAGACGGTATATCTTTTGATCCTTTTCGTACGTTTTTCCGTAATGTATTGTACAAAATGTTTGCCATAAACTTTTGCCCTTCCTGGCCCTTTGCTGGCCCTTCCCTAAATCCAAACCGCATATCTCTATATCTATATGTCCTCTACGGCTTTACCACAAATGGCTTTTTCATAATTTTATGATCTATGTAGAGCACTACATATAGAGTATGGAGCCATTTCAGACTTATCTGTGAACAACTACCAAAGACCTCCAGTGAACTCTAGGGCGATGGAATGCTTTAAGCCATATTTTAAAGACACAAGAGACAGTGAATGGTACAACATACAGCTCCCTGCATCTAATTTTCTCATCTCAGTAGCTTTTTGTCTTTTTTCCAGCACCCGATGGGTAATGATGATTTGAGGCCACCCGGTAATGTCTGCTCTTCAGTTTGTAAAGATGATGAAAAAAGAATGTAGTCCTTTGTGATACTTGGCTGACTTGTGAACAATCACAAAATGCTTAGACATGATTAGATACCCAGTGCTCTTAAGATATTTAAAGTTGTAAAAAGGGGAAATCTGTTAAAATACTGTAAAATAGTTGCTGCCCTCCTTGCCATAGGGGGCTCAGAAGGTGAGAAGCCCCTTGCAGTTTGCATATAGGAAGAACTGAACCTGAGGATTCTTTAAAACATGATTTCTTGGGGTCTGGATGAAATATTAGTCACTTGATTGTCTATGTATATCCAGTGTACATAACATGATGTTCAAATGATGTTGGGATTATTAGTCTCTCTTAGGGACCACAGCTGAGATGAAAAATCTGTTTTAAGAATAGTCTCTTTCACATTTCTGACCACAAGCATGCCTTGACTGTGGCTGATTTTTAAACACTAATGCATGGATGAACGCAGAAAGTTTCTCAAGACTGGTTCAAATTTGCTGAATGGGCACTTCAGGTACTCCTTCCTTATCCATGACAGACTGCTTAGTCAATGACAGCACCTGCTAGAGAGCAATCTACTGCTGATGGGCTGCTCCCTGGCTTTGAGTGTCATGTATGATCCAGATATTGAAAATATTTTTTCTTTCTTTGGTAAAGGCAAGGTTTTTAGCTTCCCCATAGTTAACTCTTCATATTACGCCTCTGATACAGTTTAAACCTGCTGGGATCCTCTAAAAGAAGGCTGTGTACCTCAGTGAGTCAAATGAAGAGAAAGCTTTATGAATTGAAACACTTTACTTCATCTAATGCCTCCTGTGGTCAGAACCAGGCGCCCTAGTTTCCACAGTTCTGTGGAGCAGATGTCTTCCATCTCTTCACTTCGCTGTAATTTTCTGTAATCTAGTCTATGCATAGATATAGAGTGCTTTGTAGGCATCTGGTTGAGTGGTACATACAGACATCATGTAAACACTGATTTTCTCTGCCTGTCTCTGATTATGTGGTTATGTGCTCAATGAATGCAGGTTGCAAGGTAACACCAGTACAGCCTCCTGTCTAATTTTCAGCACTGCTTTCTGTCTTCTAAGTGACTCTCGTTATTAATAATGAGGGATCTGTGGTGTGAGCCATGGCCTATATCATTTGTTAGAGAAAATGATGCAGTCCACTTATGACATTTGTGCCAATTTACCAAAACAGTCGTAATTAATTTTTGGATAACCATTTTATAACCTCTTATTATCTCTTAAAGCGAAGGACTGTTTTTAGATTGCACCTTAAAGACCGATATATTCCAACAATCTCCATTCTGATTGGCTACCCAGTGTGCCTTATTCAAAACATCCTGGACTGAAACACCCCTAATGCCTTCAAAGTATATAGGTGACACTAATCTGATGCAGGCTGAATAGGGGGATATTTGAAAATGCATTTGTTTTCGTGACACCACAGAAAACAAAATAATTCAAAATGGGTTGTTTTTTGCAGCTTAATTTCCATATATTGACTATATGGACTGGGGAGTAAACAGTACATTTTAAAACTTTAGCAGGGTCTTTCGCACTGCATTTACACTTACACTGCAAAGACTATTTTCATTAAGAATGATATTAATAGTATTAATATTATTAAAAGGAGATATCATGGAAAAACAAACAAAATTTACTTACTCACTTACCCTCTTAATAACTTGGACATAACCTTGCCATGAATACATTTTGGCAGATTAATATAACAGTATAATGCTACCATCACCAGTAAATGCCATTGAATAAGTAGACACTGCCATTTTACTGCAGTGTAGCTTTATCATAACACTATCATAATGCTTACATTACCATTCATGAATTAAATGATAAAGCCTTATTTAGACAAGCATCTCTGTCATAAAGGCTAGTTTATTCATATGTAGATGTCATGTAGCGTTATGAATGGAACTCTCCAGTAAAGAGTTAATAGGGAATCTGTTACTGATGTATAAAATATTAAGCTTTAGACATATCTTTTATGAATTGAATTGTGAAATGTTGTGCAAAGGCACTGATGGTACCTTTGCTGCCTCATAAATTAATTTAGACTGCAATGTGTGGCTTGACCTGTGTTTGATGATTTGTAGTAATTTTCTGAATAAAATGCATATTTTCTGAAAATTGTTTATGTGGTTTTATATCATTATCATCTTTTGCCCATTTTCAAAGTTAATTTTTACTGAAAATGTTGCAATATTTTAAAGATAATCCTCATTTGGGCAAACTTTCTATGCGATTTAAAGGTATTGGTTAGAAAATTAAGGAAATCTAACGATGTTCCAAATAAAGGTCAGGCCTAACCTATTTTTGCCATTTTGGTCCAAAACACAGGTGACATCTTTCTTTCATTTACACCATAACAGATCATTTAGACTGTATATTTATCTTTTTCAATGAAAACAGATGCAATTTTTTTTTTTTTAGATTTTTGTACATAATTTTATGTCATGGCTGATGTTTGCCAATATTCAAATTTCATTTTAATGGACAGTTAGCAGTATTTTACACCAAAAATATACTGTGGACACATTTTCTATGTAATTTATATGTGTTGGTCAAAAAATGAAAGAAATCTGTGGATGGTCCAAAAACGCACACGAAGGTAAGACTATAGCCTTATCTATTTTTGCAATTTGGTCCAAAACAAAAGGTCAGATTTTTCTTTCATTTAGACTGCAATGTATTGTTTTCACTGTGTTTTCATGATTTGCAGTCATTTTCAAACGTAAAAATGTGTTTTTTTTCCTCTGAAAAGTACCTATTTTCAAAGTTAATTTTTCCAAATATTTTGCAATATTTTAAAGTAAAACCTCATGTGTACACAGTTCCTATGTGATTTACATGTGTTGGTCAGAAAATGAACGAAAGACTATAGACTTACCTATTTTTGGTCCAAAACAAAAGGTGAGCATTTTTTTTAAATCAGGGCCATAATCATTAAATTCTAAGGAAGCCTTCAGTGGTGTTTTGTGAAGGTTTTGCAAAGATTTGCTGTTTCAATTTTTCATCAAAACAATATCTACTCCATAATGAAATAATCTGTAATGCTAATGCTACTTCTTCTGTTGAAGAAATAAGAAACACTGCTTTAGATGAAGGATGGTGGCAGGGATTTAGAACACTATATGATGTCATTTTTTACAATATTGCTGCCATAAAACTTTAATGAAACATTTATTCAGCACATCTGCCAACTGTGCTATTAATGTGGAACAGTGTCGCTGTAATCTATATGATGTGAAAATGATCTGATTCATTTAGAAAGGTAATAACAGACCGTCTGTACCATTCTGGGCTCAACGCATTTACTCCAGAGCTTCTCTAGCCAGTCTTCATCAGTGTGGATCAGTAGATATGGTGACCAGATGCAATACTTTTGAAGTTTCCCTGAACACTAAACTAGAAACACAGTTACCATCCACAGCTCTGGACAGTTGATTCACCTTCTTTCAGTCTGAATGCACCTCAGTAAAGCTATATGTGTGTATAATTGATTGCTTTGGAGTTCAGTTACAAAGAGTAGTGGTTAACACATAATAATGAAACAGTGTGGGCGGAGTTTTCACAAGCTCCGCCCAGATCACCAAGATCAGCACCTTGGTGACAGCAAAAGTAACTATTTTTGATTCTTCTCTTAGGGGTTTGTTGGTTCCTTTCTATGAATAGGTAATGTTATTGTCAGTGGTAATCAGTGATGGTAAGTTGAAAAATGTTGAATTGTTCCTTTAAATCTCACAGTTTTGCTATAACTTGTGACGCAAACAGACATTCTGGGGAAAACAGATAATTATTTAATAACTATATCACCACATTTGGAGCTTAAACCATGTACACACTTTCATAATGCTGAAAATCAGGATGTCTGCTATGCAAATCCCAGTTCTGGTTTTAAACGAAATCACTAAAAGGTAAAAGGACTTTGCCACGCAAGCAGAAGCATTTTCTGCCGCTCAGACAGAAACTAAGCCAGAAGTCCGGAAGAGACACACACACACACACACACACACACACACACACACACGGATTTGGGCATCCACATAATCTACACGGCTTAGCTCTCTCCTCCTTGTGTGCTGAGACACTGGCAGCTCTGTGGGGCTAAACATTCAGTTGCTCTCCCAAAGAGGAAGAGTCTACAGCATCCTCTTTGCCAGATGAGGAGCATCACAGCTGGGAAATGGGGATTGATTGACTGAAAGTATTTTGAAAATTGCCAGAGAACACATTCAGTAATGTGCGTACTGAACCAATCTTATGGAAGTTTTGTCCACCAGGGTTATGATTAGCAAAAGAAACACCTTTCAGAGCCTTTATGTTTTTAACGACCGTGATAAACAAATTAAGCACAGTTTATGTAACACTGATGGAGCTGATTTCATCTCTTTAAGACCTTTTGAAAGGTTAAGGGCTTGTTTGTCTTATTTGTGTAACGATCAATTAAAGCACATGGGAAGAACCTTTCATCTCACCTCATCTACATCTACATCTACATCTGAATGTCTTTGATGTTGCATTTTTTAAAACACTGAATCACAGAAGCTCCTGGTCCAACGCCAGGGCGTCCTGATTGAGAAAAGTCCTGTTTTATCTGTTTATTGTCGTGGCGATGGAGGACACGGTGAAGTGTGAAATAAGCCCAGCATGGGGGAGATACTACACTTCACTCATACTTGGTGGGGGGGCGAAGACAATTCCAGCTGTTTGTTTTTTCTGCGTCGCAGATTACCGGCAACTCCACATGGCTCGACCCCCCCATGTCTCGGTTAAAGCGCGCCGAAGAAAACCCACCGCTTTGCATCTCGATTAGCCTACAGTTTGTCTGCAGCCACATGGCTGTCAGTTACGCGGGGCTTTCAGTCTGAGAGACACAGATAAGCACATGCAGATGCTGAGAAACGTGATAGTGTGGAATCTTGGCTACCGGCAGGCTATGATGTGTACAGTGAGACAAAGTGAGGCAGTGCACTGAACCTGTGAAATAGAGCCAGCTCAGAACGCTCTGCATCGAGGTGACTGGCGGGCACCATTTACGCCACCGCAGACAGGTGTTACTACTGGTGCAGATGTCTTAGCTGCTGTGTTTAGTGATGTAAACACACAGACATAAAAACTGAAGTTCCTAAGTTAAAATAAGTATTACTTTACAAATAACACACTTCTGTACATTTTTATGAAAAAAAAAACAAAGTAGCCACATTTTATATCTTATATATTTCATGTTAAACTGTGGACTAATTTACAGAAAATTATAATATTTCAGTCTAATTGAGGCAGCTGGTGTCCTGGTGGTTAGGGAGTTGCCCCTGTGATAGTCCTTGGTTTAAATCCCAGAACTGCCAGTGGCATCAATGAGGTACAACTGAGCAAGGTACTGTCCACACATACCACTCCCCGGGCTCTGCGACCCACTGCTTCACTTGGTAAATGGGTTAAATGCAGAGAACAGTTTCACACTGTTCACACTGTGTTCACACGCTGTGGTGTGCTATGCTGTGATGTGTCCACATGTGACAAATGAACACGTACACTTGCACACTAATTCAAGCTAATTATTAAAGTTCAATATAAAATAATTCCTAGCTACCTAAGAGTAACAGGTGTCAAATAGTATAAGTAGAAATATAGGGTCCACTAAAGATGTTGGGCGGCCCAGTCACCACATATATCCAAGTGTGACTGCCTCGCCTGTGCTGCTGTGACCACCTGACTCCCCCAGGGCAGGCTGTCTTTGGAAGGCCTAAGCGTAAATTGGCTCCTTTGATCTTTCATTTTTGCAGAAAGTAACCTGAACCCTGTTACACAACCACATCACATGCTGTCATGAAGTTATATCTATTAATCTAACAATATCACTATTACCAGTATTTGTCATGATAGGTTACATCCATTAATACAACACCATGACACCTTTACCAGTAACTGTCATGACTAGAGTGTATATGTCATGCTACAATAATGTAATGACATTTATCATGGTATCCTCACACTGCTGTATTATTGCAATCTCTCATAACAGCATATTACATTCACCATGACATGATTATAGTGTGCGTATGTCAATATTACATAGGAGGATCCAAGTAAAGTGTTTTTGTGAATTTCCTACCTCTTAATTATAGATTGTACAGTGGATTGTCAAAACATTGTTTACCATCAAACCATACAACCAAGTCTTCAACATAAGGAGGCGTTAAATAGTGAAGCTTTAACAGCCAACATGTTTTACCGTAAGACTACTGGAGATAAAATAAAAGATTTGCTGACTAGAAAATGATCAGCAGCAGCTTCTGTAGTAGAAATGATGTCACCTTGTCATGATGGTTTGTGTCCCTTGTGGTTTGCTGAATCTTAATTAGATGCTTGCTGTCAAGATATTTTGAGACTGACTTTAATTGATTTGTTTTTCCGTCATTAAAGCTCCTAAGTGGAGTTCAGGGTGTAGTAAAAGTGGACGGCAAATCCCAGACATGTTGTTTGTAAGCAACGTAAATGTTTCAGCAACAGATTGTGTAGCATTGTTGATCATAAATATAGATAATAGTGCTTATTCGTGTGTGTAAACATAGCCTATTCTTGTCAGGATATAATGATTAACATGACGCCTTCATGCTGATATATTCAAGCACACATTTCCTAGTTCTACCAGTGTAATCAATTTCAGAGATCTGTCTGGCCCCCGGTAACATAAAAGGGAACGGGAGCTGTGATTTACTGCAACACATTAATACATTAACAAGTGCAGTCCATTAATGAATAGTGGAGGGTTCCAGACTGAGGTGGGACATTTTAATGTGAGGGAAGTATGGAGTGACCACCAATGGGCCCATATGCACTCTGCCCTTAAGCAGGACATAGTGGGTCCCCTTCCGTCACCGCATTAGTCACTGCCTGCCTCTCCGGTGACATTTGCTTGATGAGGATTTCATTATGGCTCTGGGACTACTTTCACCCATTACCATAACGATTGCTCATGGACGACTGTCAGTGGAGTCTTGCGGCCGAGGCACATGCCGTTCTGCGTCTTCATTTGGTTTGCTGGCTTTTAGTAATGCCTGTGTGGTTTAAGACCCATCCTCCGCCACAGTACCACGGTGCAGTTACCACTGTTTTCTGAATCAGACATTTGAACATTCATGCTTTTTACAAAAAAAAACCCTCCTACATGGCGTTTTGAGGTCATTCATGTCTGCGACTGTGATTCAATTAGGCCTGTTTTTTTGTGCTTGCATGCGTTGGCCTTGTTTGAAATGTGTCTTGAAAATTGCCTTGCCTAGACGGAGAGTAGAAGCGAATGCTTACATGCAGTAGGAGCTGCCAAGTGAGCTCATCCATCAATGACGGTCATGACAAGTGAGTAAGAGCAATATGAGGGAAAGTAAAATGAAAACATCTGGTGGTACAGTGTTTGCTAAAGCAGAGATGCAATATACAACAAGCGTATTGGATTATGAAATGTTTCTGGCACTACCAAACGCATATTTTTGCCCCTTTATTATAGCCCAGAAAGTCACGAATGTGTCTAGAAAAAAAAAAGTAAATATTTATTGATTTTAATTATACATTTTATCCACACGTTTGCAGATGAGGGTTGACATTAGAATGGCATTTGTTTTAGGTGATGACATCCTTTCTTGCATTTTAAGGCTTTGATACTGCTTTTAATTGAACATAATGTTAAAACAGTTTAACAACAGCCAATCACTGCTAGGATTGAATGTTTTAACAGTAAAGCTAGTTTCTTTATATTTTCCCTGTCACAACTATGTTGTCCATACTGTTGAAAGTCAACCTGAATCAAAAATAAAAGGCTATATTTTTCCTTAACATGACATATGAAATGGGAAATAAATGTAAATAGAGCATGATTTTATTCATGAGGCTCGGACTGCATTGTGAAACGTGGCCGTTAGGAAAGGTAAATGGAATACAGAGCTGGATGATCTGCATTTCTGTTTTAGAAAATAAAACTTCAATTGCATATTTTCTTTCATTTATGAATAGATGGTATTTGTGTTAAAATCTTGATTTTTAATTGTAATTTCTTCTTTTTTTAACATTAGCAAGGGGAAGTGTACTAGAAGGCTAGCCTTTTAGCATTTGCATTGCTTTTTGTTTTGCCACAATTTTAAATGAAAACTGTTGGGATATCATTCAGACAAATGTGTGTCCACATAACTAGGCACAGTGGCTAGTTTGTGTACGTGTGTAGTCTAAAATGAAAACTGAACATTTGTCATACGCGAACACACCACAGCACGCAGTGTGAACAGCATTTAACCCATTTACTAAGTGTAGAAGTGTGTGGGGACAGTACCTTGCTCAAGGATACTAGGATTCAATCCCACAACCTTCTGATCGCAGGGACAATTCTCTAACCACTAGACCACCAGCTGCTACAATCGTTAATTACATGTGTGATTATAGAGTCATAATATGAACATGTACACTCTCTGTAGGTGTGTATAATGTTCATACCTCCATTCAGATTATGCCTCACAGAAGAAAAAATTAGAAAACAGTGCAAATATTATGGACAATTGAATGACATGTTTTACTGGTGTTAACATGAGCAACACTTGCAGCACAAACAAGCTGAAATCAGTGATTATTTTACAAACACTCCAAAAACTGAAAGTGGAGGGTTGTCTGAAGTAGGCTAACCAATTAACCTAGCTGAAATCTATGTAACCTAGCCAGGAACGAAAGCAATGACTTGTGTTTTCACTCAGTGATAAGTGGGGGTGGTGGGGTTAAGGTATCATTTATCCCTGATCGTTGGTGGGAGAGTCATTACACTGTGATGAAAGATTATGGAGAGAATTTTGTTACTAAATGATGCGATGATAGATTGTGCTTAATATGACCAAGGATATGAACTAATACGGTAAAACAGGTCTATCAGGTTGATTTAAAACAGTGTGTTGAAAAACAGCAAGTAAAGGGTGACAGGCAAAATATATTGCAGCAAAAAAAGTGATTTGGAAATTCTGATTGGCTAATTTATTTCTGTATAAGGTTTGTGTGCTTCTGGGGATGGCATTGCATATTGGATATTGGTGTAACGACAAATGAAATGCTGGTCATTTTCCAGTCGGAGAAAACAGCACATGTGTCTCTGCATATCATTTTAGGCAACAGTTAGCAGATTTTTAGCTCAGAACTAATGTCATGTTGGATCAAGATTGATGCAGTGTAGCCATGCCCAAAGCAATCACTCTCACCCATCATCACCCACCATGGAATAAATGGAATAAAACCAAATCATCTGGTCTTGAAAGAGAGTTATAATGTAATCAACACTGTCACAAACCTGTAATGAACATGGATGGCTATCAGATTGCAGGAAAAATAAATGTAAAACATCATTGGACAGAAACCTGTCATGGTCATTCATTGTTACCTGTACCTTGTGGCCTCTCACAGCACAATTTACCAATTACCATTTAATACAGGTTCAAAATCAAAATCCAACAACTTAACAGACATTGCACTGCCTACAACGTGACTTGGATAAGCAAAAGCAACACAATACATGAAATGTATGGCAGGACAAAAACTATCCTCTGACTGAATTGGCACATATTCTCCCGCCCCACTCCCATTCGCTCAGTCCCTTACACACATTTATGTTCCTCTCTCAGGGTTGTGTTGTATATTACAAAAGGGTTTCTAAAAAATAAATACAAATTTTTTTCTTTCTTTTTTTTTTCCTTCAAGACTGTGGCCCACTCGGCACACTCAGGTGTTTCATCAATGCCTTTAAAAGTCCTTTTTTTGTTGGTTTCTTAATGTACTAAACCTCAGGAATGCCCCTTTCTGCATCACTCTTTCAGTGCACTTCAGTTTTCTTCTATAAATAAGTCCGTTCTTTTGTTCTTTTTACCATGATGAATAAATAAATAAATAAATACAAATCAATAAATACATAAATATCTCCCCTTTTTTTTGTTAATAAATAAGTTTTCTTCTGGGGGCAATTTGCCTTGGCTTGTTAAAAGGTGTCCCAGTGGTGCTGTCTTGTTAGTTCTTTTTGTTTGCCTCCAAGTAAGTTAGTCTATGTCTCTATGTCTGTCTCCATCGAAGGAGAGAGAAAAGTACACACACAAAAGAAATGCTTCAGAAATGAAAACAATGACGGTTCAACATTGCGCATATGGCACTGCCTGGCTGTCCTGTACCACTCTGCCAGCTGCCAGCTTTTTGGAGTTCTGCCTGACTCCTCAGCCACTGCCTATTCATTCCTTGCTACTTTGTTTACTTGAACGTTTCAAATAGGCAAATCTGTGGCATTTCCAGGGGGTGGTATTAGGACCCTAACAACTGACTGGGTTCCAAGGATCATCTCGGGAGAGCACTGGTGGAGGACAGTGGTTGGTTGTGGCACAATAGGGGCAATGAAACGGGAATTGTTTTAAGTGAGAACTTCGCTAGGGATGAAGGGCAGTGCTAGGAACCCTCTTCCTCTGGCTGTCCAGGAGCATAGTAACCCGCCAGCTGCCTGAAGCGTGGCCCCCAGTCACTGAGGTAGGAGAAGTCCTGCTCTGAAGTGGTGGAGAGTGTGCGGATGGAGCTGAGGGACAGCGCCGGAGAGCTGCTGCCCTCGAAAGCATACGTCTGGAACGAGTCATACGGCGGAACCGACAGATCAGCATCTGCCTGCTCCACCTTCTTGCGGATGTAACCTTTGAAGAGGGAGAAGTCGGCCGCCCCTCCATCCCCTGTCACCCGGTTCTGAATCCACTGGGGCAGGGAGCGCAGGTCAGCACCTGATTCGGAGCCTTTTACCTCAGGGAAGTCATAAAGGCTTCGTAAGGCGCTCATGTCGTAGGCCTGGGTATCCTGCTCGCCCCCACCTTCGTCATTATACTTGATGACATTGTCACGCATGTCCTCCTCATCCTCGGACATGCGCTGGCCCTTTCTGTGGCGCTTTAGGGTCAGGATCAGCAGTACGAGGACTATGGAGAGACAGATAGAACAAATGAGGGTGGAGCAATCAGATTATACAACAAGTCCAAGCAACATTTTCCTCACATCTCTTGCTTGGTTCATGTTAGTGAAGATATTTCATTAAAAGGTACAGTTTATACTTTATGTAGTATGAAGGATGATTTAAACGATTCAACAACGAGTTATTACACAGGTCAACAAAAAAAATACTACCAACTATCATGCAATATATAACTAGCTTCATCACAAAAACTGTCTGCATGAAAAACACTACAAAACCCACATAAACTTATCTCTGATGCTTTTGACCTGTTAACCTGTGTTAATTAGAATAGATTTCATTTTAATTCAGGAAAATCCCTAATAACAAACAAGTAGAACTCCCTTCATGTAGACTTCATAACACATGCATACACACTGAACAATGTGTTAAAATGCAACACTTGAACATTTATGAAGAGCTTATGTCAGTATTTTAAAGATGGTAATATATGTTTATGATTTAAACCAAAGGCACACATTTGTTCCATTTCTAACATAATGAAGAATGTCTAGGCAAAGGCCTAGCTAGGAAAACCAAAAAAATATATAATAAAATATGTATGAAATTATTTTGAGGACTTCAGTAACTTCCATTAAACTGTTACATGTGCTGTTAACCAGACTTCTGACTTATGAGATAAAACAGAATGAAGCTTCATGCTTCAGTATTACAATATTATGAAGGAAGTCATTTGTTTCACAAGATCCTGTGGATGCTGATATTATATATTCGTAAATACTTAAGTATTCCTTTTTAAATACAGTGGTTACAACAAGCCTTATTAAGTACCTGTGCAGATACCATGCCAACAATATGATGCTCTTAACATACAATTATATGTTAATTTAAGGTCATTAATGCAGTTTATTAAACATTCAGGAAGCACTTAACACGTTTTCATCAAGCCAGTTTCTTTTGATTCCCACGAAAACCCACAGTAACCTTCTCACTGTTTCAGGTCTATTGTTTATCACTTCCTTTCAGATTTCTAGGAAGGAAAAAAATAATGGCCCACAATGTCAAAATCACACTGAGCCTTAAAATTAGACTTGATCAGCTATGCTGGCTGGGAGTAGTCTCCCGTGTGTGATCTTGCATGTTCTTTGCACAGTGAGGTTCCTGGGAAACTCTGCTCAGATGAAGTGAGAGTTGACATCTGCACAGAACTCCACCCATCAATTATAAAAACAACTTTAGAGTACAAAAACATTCTGAGGCTGTTTATTCCCTTCAAGACATCCTGTGGAAAAGAAATAAAACACAAGCTGCAAATTAGCATAATACTCGTCACAGTCAAGTATTAAATAATGAAATGTCTTGAACAAGACATGATAAGCCATTAACTCCAACCTAACTCTTTGGTAAACAAACAGATGAAATTAGAGAGCAAATGTCACTCGCAGCCGCTCTCATGCAGTTTGAACCTTCTTCACCCTGTCAGCCGAGCTGCACCACACACAGGAGAGAACACAGGGAGAAGATTAACAAAATGATCCTGACACTTGTGTGCAGCGAGGGAACTTATTATTGCGCTATGTTCATTATAATGAGAGATATGTCCTTTTTGTGGCATTACAAGATTTCCACGAGGAAGTACTGTCAGATGGGCCGTCTCAGTAGCTAAAAAAAAAGAGCCATGTTTATGTAGAAAAGAAAATGATCTTGTTTTTTATGAAAGTGAACAATACCGTAGGAAAAATGCACAGAGCCTAAGTTAATCACTTAACAAATGACAATCAATCTGTTAAACCAAAATGACAACAATGCTATAAAACACACCCAATAAAAGATGTAGCAGGTGAGTTTATTGTGCTCTTGGCTAGTAAACTCACAGAGAGCCTTGCAATGGTCATGAGGCCATTTCTGCCAATTCACAAAGGGAGCTTTAATAAAAGTCTGTCAGTCAGTCTGTCTGCCTTCTTACCTACATACCTATATACACTATGGGCCAGATGTACTAAGCATTTTTGGTCTGTTTCAGGTACAAATAGAACACATTCTGCCTGTGTTTTGTACAAAACTGTGTGTTTCTCCCTCATGCATGTATACATTTGGGGGAGAGCCATGCAAATGAGGAAGGGTTGTGCAAACAGTGGGTACAGATTTTACACACGCAGTTGGAGCAATTTGGTTTTGAATCGAATTCCACCGTCTTTTAAAACTTGGTGTAAATTTGCATTCAGGTCTCAAAAGTGTTGTTCAGAGAATTTCCTCAACAGGCACGCGCCTCCAAGTATGAGAAGTATGTCAAGTATGTACCTGATTTGGCCGTAATTTGGGTGTGCAGTTTGTGTTGTTTGACAAACAGTTTTCTTAGCTGGAATAGAGTTACACCCCTTGAGAGTGTTTTTGTTTTGGTGTTCAAGAACTTCACTGCACTTTCATTTTGACTCTGGAAAACACAGTTCCACTGCCCCACAGCTGGGGGGATTTAAACCCCCCTGGTTGATGCTTGGCATTTGGCATGGTGACCTCTGGCTCTGTGCTACTGCTCAAGACCGTCCCGGTCTACAAGCAGAGCTTTTCTATTGAGATTATTCAAGCTGTGTGTGTGCAGTCGAGCGCTGGGTCAGCACTGGCTCCATAAAGTAGCTGAATTCCCTAATTAAAAGTGCTGTCTGGACACTGGCGGACATATGGCCTGCCTATCTGTCTGTCTCTGTAAATGTCTATTTATACGTGACTCAGAGAGGGACTGTTCAAAAGCATTAATAAGGATCAAAACTTTCCAAAACATTGCCCTAGGTTGCATACAGATACATTTGTAATGAGTGGGAAATTAAGATGGAATTGAAAAGGAAAACAACTGAGATGGATCATTTAATCCACTAATGAGAAGGAAAGAAAACAAAAGCGGTATTCATCTAAATAAATCAATGAGCCCTTAATCCAGGCAGAATTATCTTAATTAGTTCCTATATTTGTGATTAGAAAACTCCCCTTTCCTCTCGATCTGCATGTGATTAATTAAACCGCAACTCTTCGACTTCACGCACACACACACATCGCATGAGAAACTGCACTTGAGAAAAAAGAACAAAAAATCATTCCGGACAATTAAATCACAACAGCAAAAGCTTTGTACGGGCATATTAAAGTGAGGGAATGCCACTGGTGTCTATGATGAAAGCACGCTTCAGTAGGTACACAGTGACATCTTTTGCCCCTTAAAGTTCGCATTCTTTGAGAGATAACATTAATGTTTTATTAATGGTCTTTTGTCTGGAGGCCCAAATAAGATCAAAGGTCATTAATTTGCCATGAGTACAAATGTGATAAGACTGTTATTGTCCTGTGGATCGTGTTACTCTCTCGTAAGAGAGATCCATCCAGGGTCAGCTCGCCAGGCTTTCATCAGCCCACATGTTACGAGTTCTCTGGGATAAAAGCTCTTTGAAGAAGTATGGCCATTAGGTAAGAAGATAGCAGTGAAGTGCTGAAAAATAATTAAACGCCCTCAGAAGAGCAGAAGTACATACATTTTGATGAATGTACCCCAGGTTCTTCACCTCTTTGGTGTCTATCTTCCACGTCTTTTCATTTCAATCATACCTCTTTTCATGCTACGATTAATTGGGGCTTAATTTTCTGAATACATTTCCAGATATTAATTTTATATGCCCTCCCCTTCAAAGACACTGCAAATCTTCTCTACAAATCTTCCGATCCAACCAAGGCACTCTGAGGTAATTCTAGCAATGAGCTCTGTGCATATTTGATGACCAAATCAATGTGTCGACCACAACCAGTCATTAGTTACTGCCCAATGCTGAATGCAGTACCTGTACATTCCACAGTCTGCTGCACTATTCCTCATTCAATGTAACCCATAAGAAGCACATTTGTCATGCCTCAGCCAGCATGCACAGAACAAGCATGCAACCATATCAGCTTCTAAGAAATCAGACACCATTGTTAGTCACAGAAACATGAGTGCATTGTATTAGGCAGTTCAAAAGAAAAATCAAGGTAGCAGCCTCATTTACAAAAAGAAAAAAGTGAGCAAAACTGAAAACTGGCTGTTTAGTATTGGGCTCATGCACTCTCCTGCCCGCCCATAGACTCTCCTACTGTGTTCTTTCTGGCCTGTTTTTCCCCTACCTGTCTTAACACGCAGGTCCAACAACAGATGCCAGATAAAGTATATTTAGATATACTGCACCAGACGGGGCAGCGTATATCAGGCATGCAGTGTTTTATGGATAGGCCTGCTGGCGAGAGTGTATTACACTGTGAGAGAGGGGCGTGATGATGCTGGCCGTGCTCTTGATAGTACTAGCACACTGGTTGGATCATATAATGCTCAGATTTACAGCTTGAGGGCGGCTGAGTAAAAACTCTTACGGTCCAGGCACCCCCACCGGCTGAATGTGCATGAATGCAGCATCAGCCCCTTTACTACTGGATATATCACTAATGGCAAGCCTCCAAACAGGAGGCTTTAGGCATGTGCTCCCCGCAGGAATATACAAACAAACATGTTTTTTCGTACAAAGGAGGAAAGGAAGCTAAAGGATGGTGTTAGATCAGTGACATCTCTTGTAATCAGTACAAATGACTAGCGTGGGGCGGAAGGGCTTTAATTGTTTTTTATTTGCTTATAAATTACTTGAAAAATCGCAGAGAAGGAAGACAGCGGCAGTCTCCTGGAGAGGGATATGGCTGAGATATTTGTCTGAGACTGTTTATCGTCTTCTTTGCACAGCTCTGATCAGTCTCTGTCTCTGCCTCTCTCTCTACCTCTCGCTCTCACTTTGAATCCATGCCTGGCCTTAAGCCTGGGGGAGGTAACTCTTTGACCAAGCCGCTCTTTTGTTTTACTCTTCAATTCCATCATAATCAGATGCCCTTAATAGCCAGGGGCTTGGTAAATAGACCTGGGTTACACTGGCTGCCTCTGCATAGCAGAATGAATATCAAATCAGATTCAGAATTTATATGGAGAATGGCAGTGGTGAGTGGAATCTCCGCTGCTTGGATGTGGTCTACATCTGTTTTCTTTGCGTTTTAGAAAAATGAAGCATTTATGTTTAATCTGTAGAAGTCATGCTTATAGTCAGTATTAATAAAAGCACTGTGTTAAGTATTTATCAGTTTTAGCTCATATAAATAAAGGTAATTCTGTCAGTTTACTGTGTATTGTAAATTTACTGATGCTGTGTTTGTAAGTGGAAGAAGATACTGAAGGTGGAAGAAGAGATACAGAAAAGGCACTGTGTTGCATACAGATTTTTGTCATGTTTGTTATTTCATCACATCGAAATTAAGAGAACAAATGTTCATACTGGAACCTGCAAACAAGAATGAGAACTCAATGCAAATGTAATATCTTAAAGGCAGGTACATATCCCACAGTCCTGCCCCAATAATGCAGAAATTGTGAAACAATTCATTGGGCAGTTTCTCACGATACTTAATGTGATGTGCTTTGTTTAGTCTTTTTGGTTTCATCAGACAGAGACTAAAATATCCAAAATTCTCAAAATCTGATTACTGTTATGATGCACATATAAAAGGCCACCAATAAGTAGAGGTGGATTCACTGATTTGCATGTAACATGTAAACTGACAGTCCCTTGTCAGAGCAGACACAGTTGAAGTCAAGTTCTGAGTCAATACAGGCAAGTCTCAAGTTGAGTCCTGAGTCAATATGGGCAAGTCTCAAGTCGAGTCCAGGTTCAATATGGACAAGTCTCAAGTTGAGTCCTAGATCAATACAAGCAAGTTTCAAATTGGGTCCCAAGTCAATTCAGGCAAGTCTCAAGTTGAGTTATAATTATGGTCAAATTAATGTATGTTCTTTTAACAAATATTTAAAAATTATTCCTGATCAGTAATTTAGAAAACAAAAAATAAACAAAAAAAATCTCTCAGAACTTGCCACATCCACAAATCTATCCAAGTATGAGCTGCCGTTTCTGAGCTCTGCATCTTGCGAAACACTTATGGAAGCATTTGCTTGTCACAGGGGTCTAGGTGGCATGAGGAAGTGCTGCATGTACCTAACCCTGCGAAACATGTGGCACTTCCTGGGCGTGCAGATGTTCCGATAAGCGCTCCTGACAAGACAGCTAATTTTCC
>JBBPDE010000107.1:19414763-19428129 GCA_037974605.1 Nannopetersius ansorgii | reverse complement strand
CATTTATACTGTTTTACTTTAGTCTTAAATGCAAAATACCAAAACATGTTCATCAGTGTATAATTATAAGGGATGAAGAAAATGGTCAAGAAATTAATCAAGACTGTAGACCTCAGGAAAAAATAAACTTGTATTATACAGGCCCAGACTAACAACATCCTGTCCTTCACCTCTCAAAATCAGAAAATAATTCAGCTTGTTTTCAGTGACCTTCATAACTCATTTTGCAGGGGTTGAAGACAGTTCTTGTGAGTGAAAAGTGTTATGTTTGCCTAGGTTTCACAGACAAATAGGAGTAGAGCATTTGCAAAGATTTCAACAAAGGCATTCAGCCCACTCACTGTAACACCAGGCATGCACTGGTAGGTTTCAGCACACTGTAAATGTCTAGTTTTAGCTACAGTGAGTGTTCAGTTCCTTTGAATCTAGAATTTAGTGTAGTAATAGAGCTCTGTGTCAAAACAATAGAGATAAATAGTTCAGTAAAATATATTGATAACAAATATAACAATACGTTGCAGAAAAAAAGGAAATTCTTCCTTACTGTTGCAGAACAGTCAATACATTGATCATAAGACAGACAATTTGTATTGATTAGGCAAGCAAGTACATATTTGGACATTGAGAGTAAAGTGGATTTATAAGTTCCTCAGAAACAGAATAATAGCAATGCTTGTGTCATGAGCATAATTACAGCAAAACAAAACCTGGCAGGATATTTTTGTACAGGCGAAGTCACCCCCCAAATCCCTTCACAATTTCATGTCTGTCCACAAAATGTTATCGCCATGAAAAGACACATATCCTAAGAAAAAAATGTTCTCTGACATTTTGCGCCCTAGACAACGGTCTGTTATCGCAGCCACGGGAACACCTGTTACCCATCTTTACAACTACACACTAAAAAAGCTGTGGAAGAGGCCCTCGCATTAAAACGTGTACACACTGTCTGGCTTTATTTTTTATTTAATTTTTTTAGACTAGACCCTTTTTCCATCACTCAGTCGCACCCCAGGTTTCATGTAAAAAAGCAAAACGTTGCTTAGAACAAGGTAGAGAGTGTGTACATATCCTTATCCCCTCAACATCTGCTAAACAGCACTAATTATCATATTTTAATGAGGATTCATGATTGAATCATTTATTTTTTGCCATGGTTATTTTTTTGTCAACAAAAATGTTGCCTAAACAATGACAATGATAACATCAGTTGTGGCCGGTGTCTGGCCGGTGTCATCTGGGTCAAGCCAACAATTTTTCTATAAAAAAGGACTATATATACAAATTTAGCCTGCACGCATAACTAAGTTTGAGATAAACTGTCTGTTTGCCTTTTTATATCTCATAGTTTCATCTAGCTGCTGGTCTCATGCTGTGCAGGACACCAACAGCCTGAAACACCCAAATTGGTGTAAAACTGTGGGAATGCATTACAGTAATGTTTTACACATAAGCCATGTTGGCCTATGTGTATGTTTTTGTATTGAAAATTAGTACGGGGTCTTTCGAAAGATAGGACAGCTGTGTGTTTTTGTAAGTATAATAATGGGTTTCGGCACAGCAGTGGCACAGATAGTCTTGCTTTACTGTCTGTGAATGGGGGGTGTATCTTCATCCAAAAGACACACCTTTATCTACACACGCACCTCTGCTAACCTGACAGTAATTCATCAGTTCTGAAGCATTAAAATATTCTTGCCCAGGACAGAATGAGTTTTACTGTCCCTGGACAGGATGTCCTGATAGTCCAAGTGCTCACGATGTGAGGAAATTAGTGCGCGTGTGCAGGTGAACACAACATTCGGGCTCATCTAAATGCAAGCTTGCCTATCTTCACAGGATTAAACTTTCCTTGTGAGGTGTTCTCTGTGTGGCTGCTAAAGGACCACTTTCTTCTCGTCCATCAGAGGGGTGAGGTTGACCCTTTTCCAATCTTGTCTGGAGCTTCATTTGTCACATGCTCTGACGCTGATTGAAATTTGTATTAACTTTGCATCTGAACTATTTCTGTTGCTTGCTAGGCATTAAGACCATCATCATTTTGGTGCTTATGGGGCTTATTTTCGTATATTTGGTGATATTCTACTGCCTGCTTATGTGTACACTACAGCTGAATATAGGAGTGCCTGGAAAGATCTGCTAAATACAGGAGATTGGCCTACTTTAATACACTGTGTTAATAACTCATCATATCCAGACATTTATCCAAGCTTGCCTATATGGCTTCGTTTCTTATCTCCATGAGAACATAAGGAATATTAATGGCAAATTTCATCTGTAGGCTAATGTAAATAAATGGACAGAATTTAAATAATAATATTAACATATATTAATATTAACCCACTACCTATTACATATAGTATTGCAGTTCCTAAAACCAACCCCTCTCTCTTTTCTTCCCTTTCAGATTGACACTGGAATCTAAATGATGAGAATTTACCACAGCGAGAAGAAATGTAATCCCTGCATGACTAAACGTGATAAACATGATTGCAGGGTTCTTGCCCATAAACTCTTAAAACATTTTAGCACTACTGCTTTGTAAATTATAAAAGTTGTTCTTTTTTCTGTTCCTCTAAAGTTTTTGCTGCTGCCACTCATTTAATTTTCATTGTTATCCAATTTTAACAGGTTGTATTGTGGTGGGGGGGGGGGGGGGGGGGGGGGGGGGGGGGGAGGGGGGGGGGAGGGGGTGCGGGGAATCCCCCCCCCCCCCCCCCCCAATTTTCTGTCACCTGCTATCTAGAACGTAACATGCAATATTACCGATATTGAGATTGAGTCCATCCTTAGGCAGTCGCGCCACTCAGGAGTACTCTGCACTTTTAATGCTAGCGTGTTCAGTTATGGTTATAATACGTTCTTCATGACACATTATAGTCTTTTTGGTTATTTTCTCAAGACGCTTAAAAGAAAATCTTCCCTAAGCTTTTCAATTAATGTCTAATGCTGGGCATTAAGAAATGGGCAGTGAGAAAGTGAGATGACAGATGAATTTGAAACACGAAAAAAGGGCTGTATTAAGCACAAGACCCAAAGGAGTGAGCTGAAAATCACTTTCAGCTGGGGATTGTTACGTCTGTGGCAGTATGAGCTGGGTGCTTATCAGTATCCAGTGCAGGTGTCCTTACCAGTCTGTCTGTCAACTGTGAAGAACTTCTCTCCATCCAGAACACTGTATACTATCCTGGCACTGCTGCCGTAGGTGGGGTCGTCCGCGTCCGAAGCCATCACTTTCATTACCGAAGTACCTATAACAAGAGCATTAATAGTTAATAGTTCTGACACAATTGACCTATTCATGCTCCACTTACATGTGTTCTTTAAAAGACAGTGCTGAAAGGCTGGACAAGCTTTACCCAATACTGAGCAATGTCCAATTCATCCTAGGCCTGTGCTTCTAATTCAGGTAGCCATGTCAAAAATGACCAATGTAAGTGGTTAGCCAAGTGAGGGAGGTTGATTTCTCTTGCCATACCTTTTATTTATTTACTTACATATTTTAGCACATATAAGAAAAACTGTGATTTTGCAGGGCTGAAGCACATACAGGGATAGTGTGAGAGTGTGCTTAATATAAAAAATATAACAATAATGCAATTTACCAATAGCTGTGGACAAAATGTATTGTCTATTGTGTAACTGTGATATTGGAGAAGAAATGGTGATGAATCCTGTAAGAAAGAACAACATTTTACCATTCAAGGCTGTGGTGTCGTGGCAGCCAAGCCTGGGCAGTTTCAGTCTGAATGTCCATTTATACACAGACTTGTGTCATCAATCTACTACAAGGATGACATTTGCCTGCTGCAACAACATTCGACCAGCCCAGTTCAACAGCTGAGTGTTAGAAATTGAATCTATGCTACATACAATAAACAAGTTCTCACTCATTAAATAAATTAATAACTTTCAGTGGGGTTCTTTACCATCACCACAAGACTAATTCAACCTAATGAGCAGACAATTTCCAGAGGTTCCATAGAGAAGCACATTTGTGGGTGAAGAACCTACAGGTCAGTGATTTTACAAATAAACAACTTACACGCTCATGTTTTTAAATTCTCTGTCTCATTAGCACTGAGCCATTTGTGTTTAAAGACAAGTTTCTTGGTTTGTGAATTGATTTATTCTTTCCCCTGTTTTATTCCCCCTTTTTATGAGTTGTCTGGATGTGTGCTTCAGCAAGCCCCAGGCTCCTGGAGCAAAGTACATATTTACATTTAGTCACACGTTTTAACCAAAGAAAAGCCTCAAGTCTATTAAGCTTAATGGCCCAGAGTCTTGGGAGGGCAAAGAAAAGTGGAGTATACAATGCTAAAAACATGCTTCTCATCATGTGGTGGATAGAATGAGATAAATTGTGGCTCTGTTCTTGGATGTGAAGCAAGAGTGGCACTCAAGGACGGAGTAGAGGGCTCTACCCAGGGGCGCCTGGTCAGCAGGTAATTGCTGACAGCTGGTGGTGTCCGAGAAAGGTCAGCGTCACAGGCTCTCTCCTGGAGACCTGTCATGCTACTGTCCAGCCACACAATAGTGCTATGCTAATTAGGCTAATTAAAGGGAAGTGTCAGAGTCCTGTTTGTCTCCTGTCACCGTAGAGAGCTCCCGAGGGAGAATGGAGAACAGGACATTGTTTTAACATTAAAGTCAGTGAACCATTTTCGCCTCAATCTGCCAGTGTGATCTGTAGATGTAGTAGAGTTCCTCTCTTTTTCTGTTAAACCTCCTGTCCTCAGGGTGGAATCTGGCATGAAAGATGGACTGAACTGTGAAAACCACCACGGTAAACATCAAACACTCCATTACAACTCCAAGGGGTGTTACTAATATGGCCTCTGCAAATCTATCTCTTTTATGTTCAGATTCACTACGAAGAAGTTTGTCTAATAGGGTTACTGAGGGATAAATATTGGTATATTGGCAAAAAGTCATCATTCAGTGCACAGTGTTTGCTTATATGTATAAGTATTCTGATATAGGTGTCAACTTCTAAAGGAGTACAGAGAGAAAATCATTGGTAACTGCAAAGTAAAGAGGAATTGCCAATATGCTACAAAATTTGTGCATAATTAAGTGGTAAAGATGTCAACAAAACCATTCCAAGAGAAATGATGTGATTTTTTCCATTCTAGAGAATCTTACCGATTCAGACTTATTTACAGCAGTGGTGACAGGAACAAGTCCAAGGCTTAAAACCTCTAAAAGTTAACTAAAAGAAATTACATAAAACAGTAAAAAAGCATGTAATATCTAAAACACGCCACTTCTAAAAAGTTTTCAGCCTGACACTAATGAGATGTTATAAGACTGTTCAACACATGTGGAGGAGAACACTAATTGCTAAATACACGAAGTCAGCTAAAAGATATCCATAACCACATTCAGCTGAGTTATGAAGTGAGACCATAAAGGGTGATACCAATTGTGCGGTCTTGGACTCCTGGATATGGACTGGATATGGATGATATTTGCACCACTATGGAGCCTCAGTTCTGAAAGGTATGTGTATTTTAAAGCCACTAATTAACAGAGATTAATGAATGAAGCAATGTATTTCTAGAAAGAAAATGTCTTTAACTGCAGTATATATCTTTTTGAATGTTTTAGATTGCCCTAAAACAATTTATAACCTAAATAATTATTTAGAAAAATATCTAAACAATTATTTTATACTTTATGGATATTGCATTCTGGATGATAAGAACAGAATGGTCAAATCAAAACATGCCATTTAGGGTTTTTATGACACATTTTTAGCATAGCACTGCAGTCCTCAGAAACATGCGTACAGCAGCTTGTGTGAATCATCTGATACCATGAAATTAAAATCCTGTGGTAGTTAATTTATGAAAACTGCCCAGAACTATTTACAGAAATTATTCTTCCACATTTTCAAAAAGTTGAATTCAATCATCTTCGTCATATGCATCTTCAGACATCACAAACAGCCTTCTTTGCCAGTGCTTGGATCGCTATCGAGCCATTCCGTATCGCATTTAAAAGCGAATCATGTAAGATTGCATTTTCTTTTCGCCCTCTGGAAACAGAGACTTATTAATGCATCAGCACCTGACTATGAGCTGGAAATGGAGGAGTCGTGCCTTTCATGGGATTACTTCCTTATCTTAATTTTCCGGAGGTCATAATCAGTGTGGCGCTCAGCTGTTCGGCAGCTCACCACACATCAGGTAACACCACCGGTGAAGAAACTATATAAATGCAAATGTTACTTTATTGTGTTTATACTTAAGCAGGAAAGGAAGGCTGAAACGTCGCCTCTTATTAATGCATTGCTGTGGACTCCCTAAGAAGTCATTACTTACTGCGTTGTGTGTCCTAAGCAGATTTTTTGGTGACTCAAGGGAATACACAAGAGGAATGGAAAAAATATTGGAGTCTTAAGACAAGCAGAATTTTACTTTTTTTGGAAAGTGAGGTGTGTTTGAGCAGGAACTACTGGACTACTTTACTATACTCACGGACACGGAACGGAGTGAAAGCCTGTGCCCAAAATCCGTCGAGTGTGGAGAATTCATGTTTGATTTCCCTCTGTGTTCTGCCACAGTGCAAATATTGTTCCAGAGGTAAAACACATTTCCCTCGGCTTGTTTGCACACGCTGCTCCTGCTCCTTCTCCTCTTTTCCCCTGGTATGCTGCTGTAACCCATATCTAGCATTCGCCCATATATTCCACATAACTACTGCACCTACATTTATTAACATACATTTATTACTCTTTCATTACATCTACAAAATAAATAAGCAATTAATCTAGCCCTTGAAACAGCAACAGAGGATAGAATATAAGCCAGAGAAATAGCTATTTTAATCTTCTATGCAACTTCCACAAATACTAGATTATGATCAGTTACTTAATAAACAATTGTTTTGGTTTAATTAACTTTGTGGTTACCATGACATTTGAATGATGAACACTATATCTGAATTATAAAGCTATGCTTAGTAGTCTGAACATTTTCCACAAGAAGGTACTGTTAGCACTTAAATAGCTTTTTGCTTAGAACACTTGAACAATGGCATCGAGACACAAAGAAGGACCTTTTGAGTAATCATACTTTGTAACTTCAAAATATTGAACACGTAGATATTAATGCGAGTGTTTGTGTATAATAGTAATTGATGAAAAGTATAACTGACAGTAATATACACATGTACTTACATTGTACAGCATATATAATTACATGTAATCACATACTCAGTGTTGGCCTGCTGTTTGTACAGAGTAATTTGTATAATCGCAATGTTACCATAATGCTCGCCAAAGTCAGTTCATCTCCAGTTCAACACAATCCAGAGTGAGAGAAATAAGGGAGGCAATGAAAGGAGCTGGGAGCAGGTGACTGCCTGCGTGAGAAAGGAGCACATGGAGGCCTGCGGCTGCAATCTCTACAACATCAGCAGAGCTCAGTGGATGTGACCTCTTCACCTCATGGTCCTCTCAAGCTCTCAGCTGCACTGGCTCTTTAACACAGGAGGTGGAAGTTGATTAAACAGGGTTTCTGCTGGGCAACCCCAGGGGGTCGTCCTTACTGACGACAGAGTTGTCAGAGATTGGCTTGTATCGATGGATTCATGCATTTTCCAGTGTGAGGCATAAAAAGGCAAGATCTCATGTGGATCCACATTTCAGTTGAACTGATTTGGAGTTAAGATTTTTCAGCTTGTTTTTGAGATACAAAGATCTGCATATGTTTATACTGAATTGCCAGTACCTATACCTATGAAAGTTAACTAACAATAACTGACTGGCTTGCCAGATGTGCCTAAATGTATCCAGCAAGATATTGGAAAAGATTTGGAGGGTGGATCATCCTCTGAACAACAATGCAGGGTAAACATAGTAGTGGTGGCATATTATAGTGTGTGATGTTTGATACCTCAGGATCACTTGTAGATTTAGAATAGTCCACTGACCAAATATATCCAGCCAACAACAGCCCACATGGTGTACCAACAAGGTAGACATGCATGATACAATGGTCAGTAAACTGTTTATGAATTCTCAGTAATACTAGTGTAACATACACCATGGTGGACCCTTTTCATTGATGAACAGGGTGATAACTTGTGTAGCAACAATAAATGAGGCATGATCTTATTCACTGGAAGGTGAAACTGATTGCAGGTAGCTGAAACAATTGTCCACCATTATCAATAATGTCGACATAAAAAAGACCATAAACCACCTTTTCTCTTGATTTGTGTTTATATTTTTAAAGCAGCTTAACAACCCAGAGTGAGGAAATGCCTTTCCCTGAAAGACCTGTAAGACTGTACCTAAGTTGAAAGAATTAAATGATCAAATATAAAACGCAAGTCTGACTTACTTTTCCATTGTAGACTAACATTACCTTCAGCTGAAAACAAATCTCATGCTGGTACTGAAGCAGAAGAATGGTCAGTAAATAGTAGCTTTCCTTCCATGCTGGCAAACTACAGCTACTCCCAGAGGACACAGAATTCACACTTTAAATGATCTGTCAGAATGAATTAAGATTTCCTTTACAAACAACATTAAGGCTCATTATGTTACATTACTGTAATGTTCTAAGCTGCATCGGCCATATTCATTAGAAGTATTTAACATTTACTTTGAAAAAACTGACTGAACATGGACTGGATTAAACATTCTGTAGCTCATCCTGTCACACTGTTACATTCATTAGCTAGCTATGCAAAACCAGTTCATTACATTTATGGCAGGAATCCTTTCCACATTAGTAACGTATATATTTGTGAAAAGTACCTCAGAACACCTCAGTTTGCCAGAACTCTTTTTCACAGAATAAAGAGTAAATGTCAGTAAGAAAGTGTTAAGATCTACATTTTGTGTGTACACAACACCATTTTCAATCCCACTTGCCTGGTCAGGCCTTTGATAGTTAATCTTACTTGTTAGACAAGGTGCAGAGCTGAAGGTCCACACAGAGAACTGAAGTAAACCAGGTTGCTGGTGTTGTCGTCCCACCACTTTTACATGATTACCCAAGGTTGTTGACAGTGGAGTGGGGGTCACCAGTGTGTTAGGACACTCAAACTTTTTTAGCTAGGAGACACGTTTGACACATTTATTATGTGCACCCTGTAAATTCATAATAAACATTGCTTTCTGTCTTTTCCAAGCTGCTGTCTGTCTGTTTACTCCAAAGGGAAACTGCTGCCCACCCTCGCTGATCATCTTCAGGGTTTTCAACTCAAATGTACTCCAGACCAGATTTACCATCAACAGGGTTTCAACTGTACTCCAGACCAGACTGACCAATCTGTCCACCATAGATCACCTGCAAGTTTTTTTTGGGCTCAGACCTGGATTCTGTAAACCTACATTGCGACGTGTTGTAAACAGGACTAAATTTAATTGGGCTTGATAATTTGACTCTTATTACAGCTTTTCAGATTCAAAAGTCGCATTCAAGCTAATTGACTGATTAACGGATTTGTCCACATTCACATGAATATTTGACCCAGTGGTCATAAGCATAAACCACCAACCTGCCAACAGCTGGGGACTGCACTGTAAACAGGCCATGAAAAATGCATATGCGGAGATAGGAGTAGACATGAAATCTCTAATGTGAAATTAATTTTAATGCTTCCAGCAGTATAGAAGACAAGAATTCGGTAGCGAGCGTACTTTCTTACCCCATCGTGCCAGCCAGATTTATGCACAGATGTATTTAATGGTGTCAACAAAATCTGTTTCGAGCTGCAGTTGATGGCTCTGGGGGGAAGGAAGATGGTTCAATTACAGCATGCAGGGAGGCCGGAGGAGGTTGCCTAGTGTGAGACACTAGACTGACAGCTATTTAAGAGCTAGCGTCATAAAGGAGATTTGTGTTGCTCTCTGCTACAGTGACACTACACTCTCTCTCTCTCTCTGCATCTCTCTCTCTGTATCTCTCTCTCTCGGTCTCTCCCTCTTTCTTTCTCATTCTCTCTCTCTGTCCCTCATTTCGGCCCCGTTCTAATCACCTGGTCTGAGCACTCCCTTCTTAAATGTCTGTGCATTATGGATCATTTAGTGGGCCCATAAAAGCTGAGGTGTTTTCACATGAAAAGTTATTTCACCACCACTTCCGCCATGATTCATTCTTCATGGGCCCACATAAAAAAGGAGATTGGAGAGATGAAGGATGAAGGAAGAAAGGACAGACGGAAGGAAGGAATGAAGAAAGAGAGGTGGAAGAAAAAAAAAGTCCTGTCATAAAAGTCAATGGTGCGCTAACTGAGATTCCGAATGCACTCCTGTGAGGATTAGGCTCTGTCACTTCTAAACCCAGAGACAGCAGGTATCAATATAGACTCTAACGGTGGCGACCACGCTTTCACAGCACAGTTACCGTCTTTTTTTAGTAACCAACAACAAGCAAGAGTTTCTCACAGCAGGTGCTAATAAGTTCCAGTACTGTACATTCAGAGACTGATAAACATAATATGTTCCTATTACACAGAAATAAAAGTCCAGCTGAGTGGCTACTCTCATTTTATGCACCCTAGCACATAAGAATAGAGATGCAATTACATCCACAGTCATCCACAGACTGCTTTAACATATAAAAATGTAAGCCATTATAAACTGATCAGGGTTTAGTTATTAGTAACACTTCAGATGGTCATTGTTCAATCCTTCAAATTGGTGATAAACACATTTTACATGACTTCTCTTGGCTATATAATTGAAACAATCATGCGAGATGTAGAGGTTGGAGCTCCATCACTCCAGAGAATGCAGTTCCACTGTTTCCCAGCCCAGTGCTGGGGGCATTATTCCCCTTTAGCATTAGATATGGTGACCTTTGGCGCATGGGCAGGTGTTTCAGAGCTTGCCATTCTACTGACAGTGCTTTTATAGGAGCTTATACAAACTGTGTGTTAACAACTAAATTCCTATGAGCAGTGGGTACTTCAAGGAGCAGAATTAACTGAATAACAGATGTGCCTGGATACTTTTGGAATCACTGCAAGTAGTAAATAGCATAACAACAATAAAACTTTGAGTTTTGAGAGTTGAGCTTATAGAATTTTCTTGGCTTGTCTGTTGCTTTTACTCTACTGTGGTAAATAAACCATTTGGACGCAGTCAGAACTGTCAATCAGTACAGATAGTATCGGGCTGGAAGCTGGACTGCATGGCCACAGCCTGCATGACCCAACCTGACTGCCCGTGGCGAAGGTCCTCTTGAAAATCAGCATATCAGTCACACCTTCGCACCACAGCCATCCATCAGCGTGGGCTTCTGTCAGTTTGGACTGCCCTTCCCTTTCACAGTAAGAGAATGTTACAAACATTCAGGCAGGAATACAGATATGTGTACAGAAACGGGTACATGCAGTGCTGGCTGGTATTGATAATATTTCATGTTGCAGTATTTCCAAATCCTTCTCATTAAACATACATAACCCTAAAAAAGAGAGGTTTTTGTACATGTACATGTGTCTGTCTCTTCACTTCTCAGTGTTATGTTCATTTTAATACCTAAAGAAGATGGTTAAAAAGCCAAAAATAAGAAATTTTGATTTGGTTTGTCACACAAACTACCATTTTGATCAAGTAAACATATAAAGAGGAACACATGTCACCCCTCCAACCAAGACAATAGTAATACCTTACCGATCTGAAATGCATTCGTAATGCGCTTGTATGCACAGAGAAAACAGTGAAGGGGCATTTTTACACAGTAACAGAAACTCTGTAGCTCACGGACATTTCAGATTCTACAAAATGAACTGTAAGATGCCCATGTGGCTTAACTGCTGTGGTGGGAGATTCAAAAGTCCACTGGGTTCCTGTGTGTAAAAGGTCCATAACTTACATGCTTTTTTAATTAAGAGTGAAATAATTTGTTTTGAACATCCGTGAGACTGATATACATCTCTGCTCTGATTGGCTGCCTCGTAATGTGTCTCACTCCTAAAGTGATCTCGTTTAACAGATTTACATCTTATCATATGGTTTCTCAGTATTAGGCTTATTTTAATACAGAAAGAAGCTGATCAAAAAGCTAAAAAGAAGAGAATTTAATTCAGTTTGTCACACAAACTACCATTTTGATCAGTAATCTGATAAAACATGACAACAATAACAATAATACCTTACTGAACTTTGGAGTTACGCCAATGTGGACTGAAAGGGTAGACTGATACTTCCAAATAAATGGGCTGTTTTTGCATCTTAATTTACAGAAATTATTTTTTTTCATATATGGGAAATATGTTCATTTTACAACAAATATTATATAATAAGAAGATACATCCAATTTCATTGATATGAACTTTTTACATTTGCATCAGTAAACATGATCTTTGCAGCTTCTAATGTGTGTTATAGTTTGGCCTGTTTCCTCTTTTCTTCTATTTAATCTACACCAAAGAGAATTTCTGCAACATTGTGATGGGGCATCACTGTTTTGTGGAAAATGGAAATAACACTCATTATCAACAAAACCCGCTGAAACTCACTATTGTTATGTAACATCAACTCCAGTATTTTCTTGATTTATCACCAAAAACACTGTCAATATAATAACAAACACATATAATGCCACAAGCTGCACTTTCTTACAGCACGCCCACCTGGCAACACACAAACACACCAATCCACTAAGCTACAATCATGCAGGCAGAGGGAGGCCCACACATAGAGATAAATAGTCACACACACTGACAAACAGCAGATTGAGGAAAAAATGCAGATAAACAGAAATAAAAGAACACAAGTTGATCTTCACAGCATGCCATGTTTTGAGGCCTAAAGCGTAAGTCAAAATAGTCTTAAAGGAAAATATAAAACTGATGCCAAACACTGCTGCAAGGTGGGTAAGGCTGATACAAAACATTTTGATTTCTGAACTGTGCATTTTCTTTACACATATATGTTGTAGCGATGCAACAAAAAGAACATTCCTGGCTAAAACAAAAACCAAAATTCAGGACACGCTGAAGTCAGAAAATGAAATCAGTCTGTCGTCAGTGAAATACAGTGAGTTGTCTGATGTTTTTGGGTAATGTAAGCAAACAAACTCAACATCTAAAATGCTCTCAATCTTATCTTACACTTCTTTATTTCCTTTATTTCGAACAGTTTAACCTCATCATTGTTGGCTATAATAGTGAACAATAAAATATGATGCTGCCGTTTGTGTTTCTATGACAGATGGGTAAAAACTGAAAATTTCATTATTTTGGGTGTGACCTGTCACGCTTGCTTTTTGTCCTTTGACTCCTGGGACAGACTCCAGCACCGCTGATCACCCTGGTTAAGGATAAGCATATAAGATGGATGGATTGAGCATATGTCAAACAATTCTTTAAAAATTTTCAGAATGCAGTGATTGGAAAAAAA
>JBBPDE010000107.1:19378650-19393377 GCA_037974605.1 Nannopetersius ansorgii | reverse complement strand
CTTTATAGAGGGCATTTTCTCACAAGTGTAATTTAACCACAATGAACGTGTAATTTAACATTTTCTTTAAGGTACTTTCATTTGAAAAGAGTCGCGTCTCCGTTTTGCGCCATTTTTTGAATATGACGCTGCCTCTCCTGCTGCCTTATGGGATAGTGCAGTGGCCATCGAATGCCTACTACAGAATTCGGCCGGAAGCAGTAGGTCATCCAGGTACTTCTCACCTACTGTTTTTCAAATACTATGAATTCAGACATGCTACTCACCTCGCATACTGTTTTTGCATACTATATAGTAGGGAAGTACGCGATTTTAGACGCAGCCGATGTCTTTCGGAGAATAAACAGTACGACGGAGAAGATATGATTGAAGTAATACGGAATTACAGAGGGACCAAAAAGTGCAGGTAAATCATAAACCTGGGTCGTAGTGTGGTGCAATACTGTCACCTACTGGCGTAACACACATACATGAAAATATAAAGACGTGTGTGTGTTTACTGGTTAATACTGCTGTTTATTTAAAATAAACAAAAACAAACCAAGCCTCCTTCTTTAGCACTTTTTGTTGCTTAACTTTGCTGTATCGTGAACCGTCCTGAACCGTGACCAAAAACTGAGGTATGTACCGAACCGTGACATTTGTGTACCTGTCAGAGTGCAGGCCGCAAGGCCCACACTCTGAGATCCCTCTTGGGAAACAGGAACAGACAGACGTCCAGGGTTCCATGCAGAATGTTTATTAAACAAAACAAAAGGGAAAGAAAATAGGCACTGTGGCCTCCAGGCTTCAAAAACAGGCAGGATACAGACAGGGATAAATGAGGTGATGGAGACATAAGGGAGAACTGAAACACACAGACTATAAATACAGGACCAAATCACGGGACAGAACTCAGGGCAGGTGAACACAAGGGACACGTGACACAAGCACAAACCTAGAACATATCAAAATAAAAGCCCCAAAACCCAACAAAGACCCAGAGAACAAACAGAACAGAACAAGCACAAAAAGGAAACAGAAAGCTGTGGCCCTAGCGGCCACTGACCATGACAAGAGGAATCAGTATCATTATTATTATTAGTAGTAGTAATAATAGCAGTAGTAGTGTTATCATTATTTTATTATTATTAGCATTAGCATTAACAGTAGTTCTAGTAGCATTAGTAGAAGTAGCAGCAATAGTAACATTAACACTAGTAGTGTTAGTAGTAGTATTAGCAACAGTAAAGCAGTAGTAGTAATAGTAGTAGTAGTAATAGCAGTAGTAGTAGTAACAATAGAGGTAGTGGCAGTAATTGTAGTACTAGTAGTAGTAGTAGTAGTAGTATTAACGATAATAACAGCAGTATTAGCAACAGTAGTAGCGGTATTAGCAACAATAGTAGTGGTATTAGCAACAGTAGTAGTAGTAGAAGTTTTAACAATATAGTAGGAGCCGTAGCAGTAGTTAAGTTGTAGAAGTAGCTGTACTAGTGACACTTTATTTATTTAGTATCACGTTATTTATGTTGTGGTATATCATTATTGAAACAGTGGAAAATCCTGCATCACCCATCCTTAGGGAGCAATAATACTGGTTGAAAGGTGTGACCCAACTTACAGCAGTGACTACTGGAACACCCACAGACATGCTTGGCATGAAGAGCAAGTTTGGTAGGCAAACTTGGCTCTCTTGAGTGTTGTCAGTCAGTGTTCGGCAGTTGACTCTTGAAAGGTGCTGGCAGCCCCTCAAAGCACAATATAAATCTACTTTGCTGCACTGCCCACATAATACACCAAGAAGGGAAAAACATATATAACATATATATATATATATTTATGCCTGTGTGTTTCTGTTAAACTAATGTACCTATATTCTCCATATGTTTGGTCTAAACAAAAAGTGTGGCTGCATCAGCAGTGTGTGGGCTCGAGAACATTGCATTTTGAAGTAAACACCCTTTGCAGGATCTCTCTGCACAGCTAAACAGCAAAGGTCTCCAAGGTGGCTTTGTTAAACACAAATAGAGACTGAATACATCACTTTAGTTGTTTGGACTATAAAGACTGTCAAGCAAGGAAGGAAACATTCACAGCATAAAACAGGTTCAGTGATGAATAGCTAAAAATGTTTACCACATTTTCCACTGCTGGGTGGTCATTTTGGTAAGATAACTCTAGCCATATTTTTTGGCAAAATCAACAAAACCATAGAGGAAAGAGACTCTTTAGATTAAGACTCATATTAAGGGAAAGAAATGACAGCTTCTCTCTTTTTAGACTGGTGTTAGACTGGTGTTAGACTGTTTTTAGATATGTTTATGTAGATGTGAGGTGGTGAGAGGTTATCTGCAAGTATATGGTTCAGTACGGCTGCAAAGGCAATGCATCACAGCAGACTTGTGGAGTCTTTTTCCTCCTACACAATGTACACAGTGTTTAGAATAGCCTACTTATGCAATAACAGGAGACTTGAGAAAGCATATTAGTAGAGTGAACCAAATGGGGCAAACATACAAAACGTATCCAACATTCCTAAAATTTTATATTTATTAATAAACATTTCAAATCAATGCTTCTGTTCAACAGCAGCTGATTACATTTTCAGAAATGCTTTTGTTCTTGTCAAACTACTGGTCGCTTTAGTTTTGCTCTCGTTCCTTGAACAGGTTCAGTTGTAAACACTATTCACAGCATGTTAAAGGGCCTCACTTCTTCATATTGAAGTTATGAAGAGTATTTCTGTCCAGTAGGCTTTTCGGATGAGAAACAATATAAGACAGCCATTCTCATACGTGAACACACCACAACACACAGTGTGAACAGTGTAAAGTTCTTTCTCTGCATTTAACCTATTCACCAAGTGAAGCAGCAGGCAGCCAGGACCACAGCGCCTGGGGAGCAGTGTGTGAGGGCCACTATCAGTCCTGGGATTCAAAGCCACCACCTTCTGATTGTAGGGACAACTCCCTAATTATTAGGCCACCAGCTGCCCCGAATGTATATGACTTATTTGAAGTTTTGGTTCATAACCCCATAAACTATCACTGGTGGACATCCTTGGGAAAAATAGAAAAAATAAATAAATGGGTATTTTAATAATGCTCTCCTCGTGTGCTACAGCCACACAAAAACTGGCTAAGTATTACAGCGTGAGCAGAGATCATGGTGGGGTGGGAAAATTCATTACCCAAATGAATTGAGCAAAGCTGCCAGTTTATGGTACAGACAGGGACCATTTAGGAAGAGAAAAAAAAATCATATTTCATTAGTAGAATAATGGCTAGGATCGTCTTGGCATCCTTTCTGAGTAAAGGAAGACAGCAAGGCAGCAAGAGAAAAATGGGGGAGGGGTGGATGAGAGAAAAGCCCTCCAAAAAATGGGTGATAAAATGCGTGCTGGTCATATTTAATCCTATATTGCCCTAATTAAAGTATTTGATACCCTCAACGATAAATGGGTCTAGCAACACCAGCAGCCTCTATTAATAGTCTTGGCTTGCGCCCTGGCTTCATGGGGTGCAATAACTCTGGGTAATTTTATTAATAAAATCATCTCTCTCTCCAGACACCCCCACACACATTTCCCCTTGTGTGCCTTCCCATTTAGACATCAACTCCTGTCTTGTCCAGTGCACGCACACTCCAGCATAATGAATCACTCTAAAATGCACAAGTCCTCTTCTTCTCTCTCTCTCTCCCTCTTTCTCTCTCCCTCTTGCTCGCTCGCTCGCTCAGACACCACACACACGCCCACACACTCAAACCTCTCTGGCTCCTGACATGCTGAGCTAATATACCCAAAAGAAGAGACTGGAGGTAAGAGGAGATCTAGCACAGAGTTGTATACGAATCTGTTCCAACTTGGCCCAAATACGAGGTAAAGAAACAAGTTCTGGCTTGATCTGCCTCACTTGGCCGGCTCACCAATGTTCCAGTATGAGTTCCACACGCAGTCTTTTGAATCAGACACTGCAGTGCATACAGACACAGTTAAGGCAGCGGCCATCGAACCTCCTCGTGGAGATCTACTTTCCTGGTGTGTTTAAATTTGATCTAACATGCTGACCCCTCATCCCTACTTAACACTCCAGCCAATCAGGGTCTTCTGAAGAAGTTCACTAGCCAGAGCATTGTGGCTGCAACTACATTCAAGAAGTTGGATATCCAGGACTGGGTTTGGTGACCCTGGGCCTGAATATCTACCCTCTTTAGCCCTAAAAGAAATATGTAAACAACATAGTTTGCAAAAAAATCCATACTTTAATGCAATACACAGAACCGTTAATACTGTTGCATTCATATCAGAACTTCAGTTTGTGTTTTCCTGTATTATTAAACCATTTTTACCCTGTGCGGACATTTCATGATGTATGGACCAAAGAAACTAGATCATAATGTAATTAAGAAAATATTAATTTTCAGAGCATTTCATTACAGTGGTAAACCACAATTGTTTGATATAAGCACTCAGTTCAGGCTATAACTGTTGAATCCTGGTCAAAAATAGAGGAGAAAGGACCACCTCTCTAATATTGCCTGCTAGCTCATATATTGAATAGTAGAGTGCTTAATGGGTGTTTTGGACCTTTTTAGATTAAAGTAAATCAGAAGTTTGTGTTATTTGAAGCTAGTTAGAGAAATAACTAATGCATGTTAAAGTGCATGATGCAGTAACTCTTTCATTAAAAAGCCCTGGCATAGGGCTGCCATCGTTGTTTTCTATTTCGAATAACTAACTGAAACCTGGTAAGACTATAGTCATATTCACTGAAAGCAATGTTTTTAAGACCGGTGTCTAGGCATGGGATGACATTTTTTTCGCATGAGATTGCTCCCACCCACTGGAAATCAAAATGAGATTATTGATTTCACAGTCACTTTCTAATTATGTTGTTAATTAATTTAATGTGTTACTATTTTGTAGATATGTGCTTTTGTTCAAAGAGTGATAATATTTGTATTTATACAGAACCATACTGACAAAAGAGTACATACCTTTCCAACATAGAGTGGCTCCGTTCCTGTGTACTCTTCCACCACAAAGAACTGGTTCCACACCCAGCCTCTCTTCACTCTTTCATGAGACATGAGGCTTCTCTCAGTAGTCCTTTCAAAATGACAGGACACCCAACCCCAGCAGTGCAGGACCCCCAGAGTCACCACTAGAGCTGATGTCCTTCTTCTCCAGTGGGCAGCCATCTTGAAATGTTCTACCTTCTACATGGGGCGAAAGTTGATCAAATAATTTTCTCTCCAATTCCCTCCAGTTCTGGGTGTTCTCTTCTTTAGGCAGAAAATTGAAAAAAAAAAATCCAAGTAATGAGCTGCAAGTCCTTTCCTCTTTGTGGAAGCTATAAATCCGATCAATAGTCTACCATTTTAAAAATGTGCAGATGCTGCTGTTCCTCAGAACATTTCTGGGCGAAGTTGGATCACTGCAAATACACACTGTATTCTGGTGAGTGCATTCAAAAGTGTGTGTTTTTATCTCTGTTTGGTTCCCTTGCGGTTGTGCGGGGGTTGTGGTGGAGTCACAGACAGAGTAGTTCACCGTCTGCAAGGCAACAGGCCTGTGCCTTTGCAACAGAGTCTCTGTGGGATGAGCAGAATTTGGACCAGGTGATACAAGGCAAAGACATGTTTGGAAATCAAGAGAGCCAGCGAAAGAAAGCTGTGAGCTTTCCTTGCCTTCGAGGTGAATCTCAGCAATCCCAATGAGGTTATGCCACTGGAGAAGAAAGAAGAAAGGGAAACAATGCTGGCAATGATTTTTGGAAAACCACACCTGTGATAATTGGGTTGTGTTATCCCATAACATTACTCATACATGCGTACAATAAAAACACTCTATTTCAAAAGAATACATCAGATATACCTGATCAGTTGAGTGAAATCTTTCTCCAAATCAGGAAACACTCCTTTCTGTGTGGTTCCAGGAAGATGGAACAGACTAAACCCAGCGCTGCAAGGGTTTGGAGCTTTGGCATATCTTCCTCGATAAGGCATCAGCTGCATCCGCACTTGACCTCCTATGATCCTCAGAAGAACATACTGGAAAACGAGTGGCTCCCCTAAAATAGGGCACAGAGAGAGATAGGGAAAATGAATGATACTCCTGTGTAATATCTGGGGATTTCAATCCAACTCATGTATCTGTTCAGGTATTGAAAAGAGTAGTTTCAGGAAAATAAGTGTCCAAAATGTTAAAATCCAGCACAGTAGCAAAATCTGCTTAAACTTGAAAGAAATGGTGAATGAACATCACGTTGCATAACTATAAAAATATGGATATCCCGATTTTTATAGCCTTTTATGAGTTGAAGAGTTATGCTGCATCCGGCAACCCAATCTATTTTTATGGAAACTGCTTGACCTGCCCACAAATGTGAGTCATTTGATCCTTGTCTCACAGGCGTTACTTTATGCACGTCCTTTAAAATGAAAACATCAACGGTATTTAATGCTGCTGCAGCTCCAAACAAAGGACTTAATTTATTCCTTCCAACCAGTTACAGACAAATGCGATTTTAAAAAACGTTCCTGACTGCAGCCCTCAGTTGCCATTTTAATTATTTGATTTGCTGTTTTGCATTCTAAAAAAAAAGGCCTGCACGCAGAAAATATGCTTTTAGTTCAGATAATCCTGCAAACATTTTTCAAGGCAGAATGTCTGGACTCAGCAAGAATCCCAGTAATGGGCTAAGCCCAGGAGCAATGCCTGGTGTGTGAGCTAGCCAGGTGTGGTGGAGGGGAGGTGGGGAGGCAGAAGGATGGTTATACATCAAGAACCTGGCCCACAAAGCATCTGACTGCCTAGCTGTGGCCTACGGCATGGGCCTTACACGAGGGGGCATCTGATTAATTGCATGAGGGACCACTAATTGGATAAACGCATTAATCAATTAATTCCATCCTTCAGAGCAGCAAGCCTAATACTTCAAACAAACACTGGGCCAGGAGGTGTAGATAAGCTACGGCCCTGTTGCACACACGTAGATCTGGCGCTGGTCAGGGATAATGATTAATGGTCTTTTTGAAGCCTTGTGAATGTGGAGAAAAACAACATTTAGCGCGGCTGAGGTGTCACAACCTCAAGGCTAAGTGATTGCGGCAGCAGCACACTAGCGAACGCAAGCGAAAGCTCCTTAGGCTATTGTTTCGGTTACCCTTTTGCTCCTCAACAAGCTGCGTGGAAGATTTTTTGTCCGCCGCCGGAACCAAGAGCAGTTTCAGGTTTCATGTCCTATGATGCTTTTAAGGGAAGCTTTTAGTTGATGTGCACAGCTCATCTGAAGGAGAGAAAAAGCCACTGAAAGTCAGATGATGAAAACAAATAAGGCTTTAGATTCAAGTGAAGTCCACAAGAACAGGACCAGTAGAACATTATTACTGCATTGAAATGAACCTGAGGGTGCTGGACTGTGCCTCCTCCGCAAAGCAGACAAGGAGAGAGAGAGTGTTTTTGCAATTCAGAGGCACACAACAAGCAGTATAGTTACACACATTAGCACACTCAAAGTGTCAGCAGGCCCCAGGAAGGATACCAGTAATAGCTTAGCACCGTCTTAGCAGATGTTTAATGGCGAGTGTGTGACTTCTCTTTGATCATCACCAGCGGAGCTTAAATTTGCAGAAATAAACACTCAATTTTCACCAGAGGCGCCTTGTTAGCCTCCTACAGTCAGAATTTGATATCTTTCTGTTCACAGGAAAGAAGGTACTCCTGTGTATTCTGATTCTCTATTGGCCTGTCTGAGATTATCATAGTTTGTTGCTCTAACTCCAAGCTACGTTTGACAAAAAGGGGCTGTGACGCGTGTGGCATTTCCAAGCTCTTCTCGGCTGGTGACTCTGGTCACAAATGCACAATATCACTTTTTTTCTGCCTGGAAAAAAAACCCCACAAAAGAACAGAAGACTGCGACAAATTTCTGCTCCTTAAGACATGGCTTATGTTTTAGAACGTGCTCTAGAGAGACTACAAAGAGAATAAAACAACATAAAACAACCACAACAAACACAGCGAAAAAAAGCGGATTCTCATCACATCCCAATAAACAGCACTACTTGCTCACATATGTTGAACCGCAGCCCATCAAAACCATCAAACAAGCTCCATTTTACAATTATTTGATCAAAAAATAATGTTTTTCATGTTTGCAATTAGTCTTGAATGTTTCTGGCGAAAGAGCTAGCTTCAAAGTTGAATCATGTTGTTTGTTCCTTTTTTTTTGCCTCAAAGGAAAACATCTCAGGGAAAAAAAATTACAGATTAATTCATTTCAGTCTATCTCCATGTTCCCCTGTGCCGTTTGCAGCAGATTTTCCTACTTGGGCCTAGCCATGTGCTTATGATTAATTATAAACCATTTGTATCAAATAGTTTTCTGGGTGAACATTTTTCTGTGAAGTACTTCTCCAAGCCCAACCATTTGCTCGCACTAAGAACTCTTTGGCATTTAGTTCACAAAAATAAACAAATAAATAAATAAACTTTAAAAAAACAAAACAAAGTGAAATTCCCACCCCTCCCCTTTAGCCTCTGACTTACTTCCCACTCTTGAAATTCTTATTAAGGGTACATGCAATTTGTCCCTAATTAAGGCAGAGAGTTTGGGGCCTTAATGATTTGGCACTGGGGGAAAAACGAGGACTTGGTGCTGGTGGAGTTGGTCACATACAAAAGCCACTGGCCTGGGCTAATTAGCACAATGTCAATTAGCATGCTTGGGGCCGGCAGGGAGAATGGGGGGGTTGATACAGACATAAGGCCTTCCTCTTCCCACCCAAAGCGCTATCGGCAAGCCGGGTGCGCTCATTCGTGACCTATTAGGTCGCGGATTGATTAGAAAACATGGCTGCTACTTCTCATCAGCCGCCACTCGGAGTGCAGAGGCCGTGACAGCTGGCATCCGCAGCCTGAGAGGAGACTGATCACCACTGAGTGATGGGCCTGGGGCCAAAGGCCCAGACTAACAGCCTCTCAGTCACTCTCGTTCTCTTTCAACCCACTCAACATCCATCCCTTTAACGCAAATCGCTGGACTCCATTGGCTGATGTGCCATTCACCATTAAACAGGACAAACACGACTGCTGGGCGAGGTACCTAAAACACAAGGTACAGTGTGATATTTCAAGCACAGCTAATCCCACCCCTTTCAAGAAAAATTGTAGGATTTTTTTAAAAAGATCAAAAACAATCCATTGCTTAAAGAAATAACCTGAAAACAGTATTTTGAAACGTACAGTCCAAAGCTAACCCTTAGAACATAAATGGCATGGCACAACAAATGGTAAATTGTAATCGCACGGCCAAACAACTCCTTAAATCAAAGTGTTCTTTAGGTGTTAGAAACAAACAGAAAAAAACACAAGATCTTTGAACCCGGGAGAACTTTCAGAACTTGTGGGTGGAGAATCGGAGAGAGGCTGAGCAATGGGGTGTCGAGAGAAGGAGCAGCAAACAATGAAGGAAAGCAGGAAAACAAAGTCTGCTTTTAGACTGCATTACACTGTTCATATTAGTTGAAATCAGATTTCACTAATACACTATAACAATAACTCTAAAGGTTTAAACACCTCACCTGTCTGGTCTCATGTTTGTTGAGTGATGCCCTGTTGCACTTCATCTTTCTCCTGGGTCTGACACATGAAAGCTCTCATCAAAGCTTGACCAAAAAGGACGAATGGCTTTGGTTATTCAAGTGAGCCTGGCCTCTATGCTCAAATCCCCTTGTTGTGCCAATTAAAAACAACCATCTTTGTTATCTAAAATCCCAATTTGTCACAGTCACTTGGCTATTCTGAACTCCAGGAACTGAGAACTGAAACTCTAAAAAATAAACACTTGGCTTTCAGAAAGGCAAAGAGCAGTGGTGTTCGATTCCAGTGGACAGATGGGCTGCTGGTTTATATAGGAGTCAAGAGTGCAGTAGAAGCATCTGTACTGTACAACATGCATAAAAGCTTTGCTGTGAAGTCTAGCAATCAAACTATGTTGGCTGTTGAACTGTTTTCCTGACCTTGAAATCTGATTTTATTTATTTTTAATTTTTTTTCCTCCACACCCCAGCTGAATTTCAACAATGCGTGCTCCAAGAAAACAGATCGTTACCAATCTGAAAGACAAATATTTACACTCCGATAAAGTGAAAAAAAGGAAAGTCACAGAGAGAAAGGAGGAGAGCCACCCCATCCCCACAGTTATTAGCATTCAGTATGGAGGCACTCGAGTAGACCATCAAGGAATGCATCTGTGTAAGAAAGGCAAATGCTCTGGAGGAGAAGACTGTACTCCATGAATGCTTAAATTGCTGTGAAATCACAAACAGACCAGTTGGAGAGGCAGAAACAGCAGCTTATGGGGCACCTTTGTCATCCACACTGTTCAAAAGTGTGTGCACTGTGCTGTCTTGCTGGGGGCCAACATGTCCTCCTGTTTCTTTTTAAAACCCAAATGTCAGTATGTTTTCAGCAATTTCTGTAAGTAATTATAATTGTCTACACTGTAATGATTTTTCTACTCGCTCCCTGTGACCCAGCAAGTGTTCCCTCCTGAGTAGCAGATATAAATAGTTTATGTTCAATATCAGCTTATCAGAAGCACAATGAACATGAAGAACATGGAAAAAGTATAAAAATTAGATGAATTAAAGAGCGAGGTTGGGGGCAGAAATGAGAAGCTTCTGAAGTAAAGCTTCTGGACATACAAGCATAGACTCTGCAATCTTGTGCCATCACTGGGAAAGCTGCATTGTGCATTCTTACAACAGAGAGCAAAAAAGTGTTTTGCTAAGGGCTGAGTCTTGTTATTCATTTTCAACGTGTCCCATGAATTCTTCCTTTTTACTTAGACTTCCCTGTGTCTCTGATGCTAAACATACAATAAAGTAGAGCCACTCATGAACTGAAGGCAGAGGAAAACACGACATTGTTCAGCTTCTTTTTAAACATTTGTCTATGAGGAACTGGTACCAGCAGATACTAAATTTAATGACTTAGGCCATTTCACCCTGTCCAGTTTTAGCTCTGGGCACCACAAGCTGATCAGCCAATCTAAGAGACCTACTAGGCTTATTAAAAATCTCAGAGATCTATTTTCGGGCCCAAACCATTATAAACAATGAGTATAATTCTTTAACTGAATCTAATTGGAAGTCTGTGTAAAGTCCTGGGGATTGGAGTAAATTTCTTTTTAGTACTCAAGCAGCAGTCTTTTCAATCATCTGTAATTAGCTGGTATTTTTGGAGCCTAGAAGGCAGGGCAATTCAATGGTCAGCCCAGAAAGGATACATACACATTAGTACATATATTCAAATCTTGCTTTGACACCACGTCTCTGACCTTAGCTGTGTTCTTCAAATGCCAGAATGCGGATTAAGTTATTGCAGCACTGCGGTCACTAAAACGAAGGTCTCCATCCACTAATAAACCTTTTTTAGCATGGATTGCAGGCTTTAAACCCCTAGATTCCAGATACACAACATACCTGAATGTTGATCATACACTGAAATAGTTTTATTTGATAAGGGATATGATAATGTAATATGATACTATAAAAAATATTTTATGTAAGTAAGTCCTAGAGGGGGAAAGGAAATTCGATGAAAATTGCCTTTTCCATTACGAGATTGTTTTGAGCATTGTATTTAATATCTAAATACACTTGTTTATGTTATGTGATAAGAATAATTCTTAGTTCTAAATGTTGTATAATTAGGCTAAGAACATAATTACTCAAAATAAACACTTAAAATCTACCTGAGGCTATCAGTCCACTTCCTCTGTGTAGAATTTGTTCAATAATGTTAGGGTAGTGAAGTGAGCCAAAAGTATTTGAATAATCACTTCAGGCCTTCAAACTGTTTGTGCTCAGAAAAAACAAACATTTGGAAATACGACGTTGATTAGGCAACATTAACCAAACACCTGGACAAGCATTGATGTCTCTAGTGTTGTCCCATTCTTCCATTTGGCTACTGGCTGGGCGCTCTTGGGACTGGCTATTATGCCTGGAATGAAGAACCACTTTAAAGCACCCCATGTCCAAGAGACTCTCTCTCATCTTGGCAGAGTGGAGAGGGCTGGGTGAGTGAGCCTCAGAGGGGAGTAGCCCGGATTGGCAAGCCAAGTCTGCTGTAATGGATGGAGCATGTAGCGCGAAAGGCGTCGTGCAGAACGCTGCATTGCATTAATTTCCATGTTTGCTTACAGGACGTAATGAGGGAAGACATATATTGTCACAGCCTTAGAAAGGCAGCTTGGCTAATTATGCTAATTGCAGACAGCTTCCTCCACTTTCCCTTCACTTTTCCTTTCTCTCCACTCTGTCACTATACGATTCTCTGTCTCGCTGTGGTAACTGCGCAGACCTTGCCAAGAGAGGAGCACTTAGCAAGCTATCCCTTCCTTTTTTCTTTCTTTCTTTTTTTTATGTTGGCTCTCCTCTTTTACCCACCTTTTACCTCTGAAAAAAAGAGCTCTGCCACTCCATCTCCCATTTGCTTTCGACCTTTTACCTTTTTCTTCTCCTAATCATCTCTTCATCTCTCTCTCCTTCTGTCTCTCTCACTACTCTGCACTCTGCCAGCTGCACAATTACTCAATCGCTCATCTCATGGGCTGCTGGCATGAGTGAAGGCCCAGACACCAGACACTGGCCAATGATCAGAAGGGCAGGAGCGGAGAGAAAGGAAAGGGGCAAGCAAGGGGGCTCCACAGCCCCACTGGCAAAGGCACTCTGACAGGCAAGGGAGGTGGATGGGCAGCTGGCAGCTGGGAGCCATGCAGAGCCATCACCATGGCTGCTGTCTGTGCCAGCCCAGCCTGAGCTCTACAGGCCAAGTCAAACCTGAGAGAGCTGGATCGGTGTTCTCTAGGAAAAGGCTGAACATGATCCAGACACACACAGTTCGAGTACAAGGGTGTAAACATGCTTCAGTTCTTTCATTCTGCATCAGTCGAAATTTGGCAATTCAGCTGCATGGGTTTTATAATGGTGAAATTAAAGATGGCATGGTTCTACTTCATGTTTTCCAATGTCGCTATGAAACGTTCAACGTTAGCCCATACGTATCTATTCAGTAGTTCTCTGTTAAAAACTACTAAGCTCTAAAATGAACTGGGGTTTTAAAAATGGCACATAAAGAATAAAAATGAACAAATGAACTTTCAGGATTTGTAATTGGACTTCTCCAAAATCTCCGCTCACAAGCGGGTGGGAAAAACCTGCAGAGTGAGGGCATCCGACGAGCGGCCAACCGCCGGCACCGAGAGAAGGAGTAGCAAGCGGTGATATCTACTGAAATCAGATTTTACTAATATACTCTGAGCTTTAAAACCTATTGTATGGTTCTTTTGAAAAGAAAAAAGTGGCATTACTCCAAAGATTCCTTCATATTACCTTCTATTTTTAAAAGTAAATAAAATCCACTAAAACCAGTACTACATCCAGAAATGGCTCCACTCACGAAATGAGTCCGGCCTATAGGCAAGAGCAGCAGAGCTGAGTGGTATGCTTGTTAAGGCTGATAATAGTGCTTTATTGTATATCTTTAGCTATATAAACTATATTCACAGTTGTATTACACTGCATTTCACTCATGTTTGCGTGCCACATTTGTATATTCATCCATAAATCATATTCAACTAAGGTTTGTACCAACAAGACCTAACAGTATTCAAGGACGTCAGGGTTGCAACCACTATGTGCAGAATGTAAACTAGACCGATATACTGATGTGTTGATTGCTGTTTTTTAAAATAATAACTTTATTTCTTCCTCTTTTGTCAGAGAAAAATATGATTATTGTTTGATTTTATAGAGGTTTGCCTGAGTGTAGGAATGCAGAAAATTACATAGTCATAGTCATATAGTCTGGAAGAAAACATTTTTAAACAAGTGACTCTATACAAATCTGCATAAATATAGGGTCTAAAAGAGTGCAGTATTTTGTTTCATATCAACCAATATGTTAATTATCAATCGAGGTAATTCAGCCAGATTAGACACTTTAGAGTGGTGGGCCGTTTTGTGTCAGTTCTTGTTTTTTATTGCAAAAAAAATGAGCTAAATTAAATAATTGTGGAATGATAGATTTACATCCCTTGCAAGAGACAGCATTTATAAAGAATACAGTTTTTTTGCAGCCTTGGTTAGCAGTTACCACAACTAGATTAGCAATCAGATCCAAATGCTGCTCAGTCAGACACTATCCTGGAGTTGTTATTCTCACGCCACCCTCAACACAATGTGGTACGATGTTTTCTTCCGTTGGCTTACATAAGACTGTCAGTCAAGAATCAGTGTGGGACGTGAAAATGTGAATTCCAATAACGAAACAGAAGGAGACAAACACAACTTAATTAGGCCGAATGCATGCACGGCCAATCAACACCCTGGGAAGTGTTTTGACTCCCTTTATTGATGGATTCATAAGAGAGAAGGGCAATATCTGCACTAGAGACACAGGTTGTGATTAGCCCTGATTGACTCCAGTATTGGCAAATAACAAAAACACAAAGGTCAAAATGATTGGCAGGGAAGAGTTTACAGCCTATGTGACTTCAAACATGCAATGATACAACGATGTTGGATGAGCGCAGTCTCTTTATTTCATTCTCTCTCTCTCTCTCTCTCTCTCTCTCTCTCTCTCTCTCTCTCTCTCTCTCTCAGTATTAAACCAAACACATGAATTTTGATCTAAGTGTCCCAAAGAGGAAATGAAGGGAAATGAGCTAA
>JBBPDE010000107.1:19365874-19375892 GCA_037974605.1 Nannopetersius ansorgii | reverse complement strand
CTCTCTCTCTCTCTCTCTCTCTCTCTCTCTCTCTCTCTCTCTCTCTCTCTCTCTCTCTCTCTCTCACTCACTCTCTCACTCTCTCACTCTCTATATACATTCCCAACTGTGAAATACAACCCAATGAATAGATTTATCATCGCCAGTGACAAAATGAAAAGAACTTATTTGTCAGAAGAAACCTTTTAAAATAAACAGTGAACAAAATCCTGAAGTGTCGTGTTTATATAGGCTCATTCTGAGTGAGCAAAAACAATCCAATCCACTGCCACCGCTAAGGCGTGGATGATGGCGCTATCGAAGCAAAGAGACAAACGGGCGCAGATGTTCATGCAATGCTCTGACAAGACATAAAGGAACACCTTGCTATTTCATCATCAGTCTCTTTGAGTGGCATTTTGCTCTAGACTCTATACAGCTTTCTTCTTTTCTTTCTATCCGGTCTTCCTTCCCAGCACTTTACTACAGCCCCTTCTCTTCATCCTTCCCACACTCCTGGCTTTCCTGCACAGTGCAGTTCATTTTCTACATGTCAGCGCCACAGCTGGAGCTCAGACTGTGTGCAGGACTGCACATCCCTGCAGAGACTCAGTCAGCCATAAGATTCCCATTAGACCAGCAGCCGTCACCACGGCCAGCCTTCCTCACCTCTGCCCCAACAACTCCCTGCCCCTGCAGCAGGTAAGGGTAAAATAACCTCACCCACAGCAAACGGATGAGGCCAATACCCTGGCCAATTATTGCTTTGGATGCAACTAAGGGAAGTCTCCACACACAAAAAAATAACTGGAGCCTGGTGGAAAAAGCCCAGATAAACAAATGCACCGCTCCCTTGAGTGGGCAAATTTGAACAGATTTTTGAGGGGGAACAGCTTATATAGAAGTCTACAGTAATTATGTGGTTTTTGCTTTGTTATTTAATTCATTTATTATCCTTTGTGTGCAATATAGTTTAGTCATTAAATGTTTGTGTTTTAATTTAAAAATAATTTTTGATTGTATTATTTAACAGTTCAATGCAAAAATGCCAGTTGGCTGGATGCAGTTTTCTGTTTTCAACACCAATTTCTACTGCAAAGCAAAGACTGAATGTTTCATCCAAACAACATATATACCATATATCACATATATCCTATATCCTTCATGATTGGAGTGTCTTTCGCTCTCGTTCATACAGTTCTTGGATTATTGTTGTTACAGTGGGGGCTCTGAAGTGGAGCCGGAGCTTTCCACTTTGCTGTTGCTTTTGTTAGTTTGCTATTCATTGATTTATCCATACGTCTCCCACAAGCATCTTTCCTGGAAGAAGTAGTCCAAAGGTGCTGAAAGCATGGCTTAAAAAGCCTTTAAAAGTTGTATTATAATGAGAAATCTCAGATTCTACCATAGAAACAGGCAGCGTGCCAGCAGCTGGACTTGCAGATGGTTCATGAGAGGAAAATGCATTAGTGGCATTCATATATTGTATTAATAATGCAATACTTTTAACAACATTAGTAATTATTACATAATTATTACTTTAGTTGTTACATCAATTACATTAACATTAGATTCACATTCGGTATTATTTACTGACCACAAACATGACTGTCCACACAAAAGTAACCTTTCATAATGTATTTCCATTTCTACTTACACCGTTGCATTCAACAGTATTGCTATTTTTGTTTCATTGAGAAACAAATGATAAACAATTCATAATTCATTAATAATTACAGTGTTTCCCCTACCACTGCTGTCCAGTCAACTCACACAGTGTCTGGTTTAGGTAAGATATGGACATTGTGATTATGGGATATTCTCTCACCTGAATCTACTTTTAACTGTACATTGATACTCATACATTGCGTTGTACCCCAAAACATGGGATAAAAAGGAGGTGTTGCTTGTGTTGTGCTTCAGTTTTCTGCTTTTATTATATGAAAACTAAGGACAACCTGTAAAGTTTGCAGACATAAGCAGACTCAGCGTTCCATTCTTCAATACAACTGAACTTCTTGAGAGAATGTTGTAGATAATGTTATACTTGGCATGTTAACATGAATAGTGTATTCACAGTATTTAAATAATTCTGATACAGGTCCCACATGTGGTCTTTGAAGTGCCTACCACTAAAAAAGAAATCCAAATGAAACATGCAAATCCTTTTGTTTTCAGTGATGAATAATATTAAGGCATACATCAGACTCTGTACAACTATATATAAGGTATATAAAGTCTAGTTTCTTATATTAGGGAAAGAAATGAACACGGGGTGCATTTGCCTGTGTGTAATTTTGAGGAAATACATATTTTCAAAGTGCATTAAATATTGTAGCGTGAGGCTCTCTGCTTGGCTTCCACTGCAGCGCATGGTTCACAGTTTGTGTTCATCATAAAGTATTATAATAAAGATTAAACTCCATGTCAACTGTATTAGCATATTGCTAGAGACTTCACACAATGGCCCTTCATAAAGCGAGTCTCACCATCTCTGCAATGAGCCATTACACAAATCAACAGCCAACTGATGGTGCTCTGTATACTTGAGCTTCTTTTTACATGAGCGTTATCCACACGAGAGGTCCCTGGGCATGCTGTATGATTTCTCTTTTTTCCCCCCATCCAGCGTTTTCAAGCCCTATAAATATTTTGACAGCCCCAACCTACTTCTAACAAGACCCTGGGGACCTCGCGGGAATGTAGAGATTACAGACAAACCCTTGAAAACCCATGGCTCCCCTAGAGAAAATGGAAAACGAGAACGAAGAGAGAGAGAGAGAGAGAGAGAGAGAGCATGCTGTATTGTTATGATTTGAGATAAATAGTTCCGAGCAAAGTGTGAACTCTCAAAGAAGTCGTTAATGCTCTTCTGTCTAGATCGGGTTCTGGATGCCGCCTGCTAGAAGATGCAAAATGGACCAGCCGGCTGAGTGTCAATCCACTCCGACGTGGCGGGTACTCATGGGAAACACTGCGCAGATTGGAAGTCTTTAGCTTTTAAGTCTCCCGGGCTGAATGGGAAAGCACACTGTGCAGATGGCAACGTGGCCAACTGCTGCATCTACGCTTTGAAACGACGGCATCAGACAAGGGCACATCTGGCCCAAGCATGTTTATCATCTTTATGACCTCTCGATATGATGACAAATCCAAAACAAAGCTGCAGCATCACCGCTCTGGCATACACTTTGTTTCATTAACTGCACACCTTCTGTTACAGCGTGAAGCCCTATATTTTCATTTAACCCTTGGCCTCTCGGTCTTGTGACATAGATGTAATGGTAAATAATAACTTCCTGACCTCCACCCACAATATCTGCGGCCATGTAGCCTCAATATATATTCTATATATATATCTCTTCATTACACGCGGAGCAGCTCTGCTCATTCAGGTGGCACACACACCGTCACCTCCGTTCTACAGCAGCGATTGACACACCCATTACTCTTGTCATGATTACAGTATTGGCTAATAAATCTATTCTGGGGCATTTTCCCCTTGGCTGGAAATATGCAGGCTCTCAACAGAAGCAAGTGGAAATACTCAAATAACAAGGCCAAAGGGGAGAGAAGGAGGAAACAACACATTATAGATGAAGGCCAAAAAAGAGTTCCCCGAACCCACCATCCATGACACGTTTCCAAGGCCTCGAAAAACGAAGCTAAGGTCAGCCGAAATGAATGGGATGTTATTATTTTGAATTTTTGAAATGAATGGGATGTTATAAGTTGAAACAGGATACATTGTCCAATTTCAGTATATATTTATTATGGTTAATATATGAAGGTTTCAGTTGGAAGTGAACTGCAAATAGGACAGAAATGCTTTCTATCTAGTATCTTTCCCCCCTTACATGATTTATCCTTATAAATAACACATTGTTATCTTTTTATCCTCATACTTCCTCAACGGGACACAGCCGTGCAGACAAACAATCTCATAAATTAGGAGCAGAGCTGATGAATTTCTTTAAAGCCTTAGCCGTGCATCTGCATGCGGAAATTCTACTTGGAGCCATGCTCCCTAACAAGCAATGTGGGACAAATATCAGCATATTCCACACTGTTATAAAATAGTAACTCTGCCCTGAATACACAATTAGCCCTCCCTCTCTTGCTACATCCACCTTCTTTCGTACCTGACAAAAAGGTATGCAATATAAGTCAGCAGCCCTGTATTTAACGTCTGGTCCACTACAGGATATTCAGGATGATTTGGAGGCCGATTCACCTTTCCCAACAATCACAAAAGGGATCCAGATTAAAGGAAGTTATGGAAGGATTAGCTTCCCAGATTATTCTGTGGTGTAGGGGGTGTATAATCTAATGTCTTATCTACACACAGTCCAAGTGTGAGGGGCCCGATTTCAATTCACAAAAATTAAAATGTTAAATATTTACAACCCATACTGTAGTGTGGAAGGGAGCAATGATTATCTCTTAAGCTCCATGTTAATGTCATGTGTGGAAGACCATTAACCAAAAGCCAAGCAAAAGGAGAGTCAAACACAGTTAATTAAAAATCACACCATCCTAATATATTTTGTAAAAAAACAAATAATATGTATTTACAATAGTGAATTCTCACATGACTAACATCATAGTCTGTGCCTGGTTGTGATCATTATTTTAATCTTAAGGCATACTTGTCCACAGATTTTGTGAGGTCTAGGGTTCTTTTTTTTAAACATCAGTTATAATTAAAAACAACTCTGCAGAGTGGCCCAGGTGTAAGTGATCCTAACCAACACACTGTTATAGCTTTTAAGACAATAAATCTGTATTTTTCCATCTGTTAAATAGTTTTTTTTTCTTCTTCAATTCTGCTCCTGGAGGCCCAGCGCCCAGCACAGTTTGATGTTCATATTATGGCTTCTTTGCTGGACACTGGTTTAGATGTGTCACGGTTTTTAAAACTCCAGAGGACTACAGATTCAGATTTGGTTTCAAGTCGGAGCCCTTGGAGTGTACTGTTGTAATATTTGCTCTGTCAAGTGAAAGATCGCAGTGTGGAGAGCAGCGCAATATCACGAGGTGACAGCAAAATGATGATGCACCAGTGCCCTTGTCAAGCCCATAGGCAGCATTGGGCCAAGAAAGGTGAGAAGAACAAAAGACAGCCTCTGGGTGGAACAAATCCACATATCTCATATGGTGGAGAATGCAGTAAAGGACCTGAATAAATCCTAGTGTAAAGTCAAAGGTGCTGGCCACTGGTTTGCACTGTGTTAAATATGATGGCATGACAATTTATCAATAAGTCAATTTATCAATATCAGTATAATCAACAGCAGGATTATATTGGCACTCATAAATATATTTTTACACAGAGTATCTATGCAGAAGTGAAACTAGTACTGCATTCAGTCTGAGAGTGCATAATTTGCAACATTCAGCAAATGGGAAAGCAATGTTATGGTTAGGGTTTTGCTGCCTGTGTTATAGCAAAAAGCCCCTTCTGCACATCACAGTTTCAGGAGGAAATGATAACTAAGTGGGGTTAATGAATTAGTGTGCCTTCTGCTGTAGTGTGCATGAATGAAGTTAGTTAATTAAGGCATGTAAGCTCTGTCGCAGCTGTGTACTCGAGTTAGTTTCACTAATACTACTGCAGGCTCTCTGCAGAGGTAAGCAGAAAGAAATAAATAGCAAGGCCATAGGGCAGGGAAAAAAAACACCCCATTATAAATAGATGCCAAGCAAGAGACTTCACCTGAATCCACGAACCATGACATGTTTCTAACTTGAAAGAAATGATGCCTCTAAATGTAGTGAGCTAGTAAATTAGCAAAATAATCACCTGCTGTGATTAGCAGTTAGCCATTACCATTTTGGTGAACAATGTTATTATGATGTTATTATGAAGTTATTCTTTAACATGAGAACATTATAATTTTTGCTATAATTTAGCCACCCACGCTCTACTCTATGAGCAAGTCTTGAATCAAATACACATTCTCCTACTAGCGCATGCAAGTCTCAAACACTTGCAACACACACACTCATGCACATGCAAATATACATGCTCACAAACAATTGCGATACACACTTGAGCGCACAGAATCATAGCCCTGAACATTGAGAGCCTCGCGACCCGCTGGGACAATGACAGAGTAATCTTTACACAGAGAAGACCTCCACACAGCACACGATGAACTACTATTACTCCAACCACTGTCATTATTACAGTATTACTACTGTTATTACCATCATAAACAGCATTACAGCCTGCCGTACAGGCATCATTAGGCCTCCCTCAGCATGCTCAAATGGCACCTCTGGACCTGTAGGTTTCAATCCAGCAGGAAGATGATTCAGAGAGTGGTGTTGGACTGCTGGGAAAGGTCGAACCGCTGGATAATGGCGAGACTGCTTTCCCACACTGCTTTCGATACACAAAATGACCTCAACTACCCAAGGAAACCAAATCAAACTATTAATGGCTGACAATGTAGGCTTCTTTTGTTCTCTGAGCTGCCCAGAGCACAAATCGATCGAACTACAGCTCCATTTATCATACCAAATCTAGCCTTTTGGACAAATAGGGCTACTGAGTGTAACAAACGACAGAAAATACTAAAGCAGAATCAAATTCTGAAAGTATGAAAAGGATCAAACAAGTGCCATTGTGAACACACTACAGTACACAGTGTGAGCAGTGTGAAATTATTTCTCGGCAATTAACCCATTCATCAAGTGAAGTAATGGGATGCCACTAATGAGGGACAACGGCAGAGCAGTGTGAGGGGGATGGTACCTTGCTCAAGAGTCCCAAATGTCCAGGCAACAATTCCAGGAAGAAGAGAATATTTTCATGCACATCAAAGCAAGCATAAGCATGCCTGTATTTATGTATGTTTTCATACGTTTGTATGTATGTACTTATTACATTCCAACAGTTAAACTAAAATATAATTTGAACAGGATTATTTTTCCAAGACAAGGTGGGGTTTATGTTTATGAACAATTCTCTGTATAAATTACACAGACAGCTACTCAATCCATGCACTGCAAAAAAAAACTCACTCCAAAAGGAAAAAATGTTCACCTCCAAAAACTGTTTCTTGTGCTGTCATTAGTATTGACATTGACATGGGAACTTACAGTCACCACAGCATAACATCTGAAACCTTTTTTTTTAATCAGTCGTACACCTGACTATTGTCGACTTGAACTGAGCCACAGAGAAAACAAGTCAATGATATTTGTCTTAGTATATACTTAGCACATACTTAGCATAGTATATCCACAGATTGATCTGCACAGGTTCATAAGATAAAGGTTATTTTCTATTGTGTCTTTTATAGAGGGTGAAAATTGCAGGAATCATTTTTCGTGCATTCCTGAAAAACAGGCAGTTTAGGACAGGACTAAAAACACTGAGAAACTGCAGGTCAACAGGTCAAAATCATCAGATAAGTTTATGCGGGCTGAGCGTTTTTGAAGAAACAGTGGTGGTAGCTGACTGACACTGATCTTTATATCTATGCCACAGTATGGCCTGTCTGACTTCACACTGAAAATATTGAAACTTGATTGGTCCCTGCGGTTTAATAAAAACTGCATGTAAGTCTATTGCAAATCTAATATTACTCATAATTCAAAAAGGTGATGTGACTAAAAAAAGCAGATCTGAAATCAGCATGAAAAACTGGTTTAGAAAAGTGCATTGTGGTTTCTGGTGATTACAACAAAAAAAAAATGCTGACCTGTGAAATTACCCTTTGTCCACATGCAAAACTAATCTGAATAGTGCTTTAATCACTTATCAGACATGTTCTGTATTATTGCTGTCTGATAAATCTGTGGCGTACAGGAGAAGGAAGTACATTCTTAAACTTAAATTAAACTAAATGTGACAAGATTTTACTGTAAGTCATTCTGGAACTTTTTATTGGTGTGTTCATCAAGATGTATTGACAAAGTGTAAAGGGCAGCTGACATATTCTAATTATGTCAACATTATGTAAAAAAAGAAAAAAAAATGGAAAGATGGACAGTTTTGTTCTGACAGCGGAAATCTCTCACCTGAATCTGTAATTACCATCAAGCACATCTGTAAATGAAAAATAAACACATTTCCACTTTTTTCATTCATTGTAAAAATCTCCACATATCAGACAGTTCTGCAAAAAGGTTCATGAAATAGTCTTCAAACACCACGTTCACCATCATCTGTCATAGCATAGTGGGCACAAATGTTGAATCCTGAGGTAAGAGATTAGATACAGTTCAGTGGTCAAAACATCTTTGAAAGTCTCCGGTTACTGTGGCAACTGTTTCCAATTCAACAAAGGAGTTCTGATCAGTTATGCCTGATTCACATGCCGTACTGCAAAGGCACAGGCTTCTTTCAGACAGGGCGGCCCAAAGCTCCAAAGTCATCTGCAGATCAAGTCTACTGAAGTACTAACGAGACCGCAGACAAAATAAAGCAATGCGTTTGCAATGCACAGATGAACAATCAATTCACTGTTATTTTTCATCCTGGCAGCTTATTTGGTGCCAGGTGTGTACAGGAACTAATTAATGTAATTTTATTTGATGATGAACACATCAACACAAACACACTTTTTAAAAAAAGTGGAAAAAAGAAAGTCTTTTGATGTCCATTGTCCTGATAGCCCCCCCAAAACTGAAATATATCTACTGGGGACCATTAAACACTGATAGCATTCTCTTCCTGAAACAGGGCATTGATGTTCAGAACAAAGTCCTTCGTTGAGGGATGAATAGAAATACTAGTAGCTATAGAACATCAGTAGCCTTATGAAAGAGTTGCACGTTGTAGACTTTCTTAAAACGCATTGTTTTGGCTGGAGAACACCACTGCATTGTGTTCTTTAGGAATCCTTTGAGCTCTCCCTTAGTCACGATTGATTTGCAGCAAACCCGTCTTGCCATGAGAAGAAGCCCAAATTGCAGTTTGTGGCCGACTGTCACCTTTTTGGAGGCGACATCAACGAGGAGAGAGATGGAGGAGGCTGTAATCAATCCTGTCAATCAACGGAAAACCCAGAGTGGCCTAAACATTATAAGGCTTTATCTTCCTGAAGTAGTAATTCAGTGGCCACTGCTGTGGGCACCATCGTGCAGGCCATCCCACATCTTCAGCAACGCTGCATTCATCACACGAATGATGGAAAAGGTCACGGATAAAGAGTGGGGGACAGACGGAGAAAGGAAGAATGGCAGGGAGAATAGAAAAGAGAGGACAATTATGGCACACGCAGGAGCCTCTATGTCGTCTCCTTTCATTTTTCTTAATTACTAGAAAAAAATCCCCTCTCCTCTGCTTCATTAGTTCTTTTGTTGAGCAGTTACAGATGTCAGGGAGAAGATGGAGGGATTCAGCAGCGGAATGGCTGGGGTAAATATAATAAATTGACAGAAACTGCTGGCTTCAGACAGAGATCAAACTCCACATTTCTGGTGAGGAAGCAGCAATGGGGAGTGGCTCTCACAGGCTAGTGTGTCTCATACTGATTTCACACTGCGAGAGAAACTGACAAACTAACAAAGACCAAAGCCTAGAACTGCAGTGAAGACTGTGAAAAATCCAAAAAGCACAAAATTAAAAAAAAAAAAAATATATATATATATATATATATATATATATATATCCTAACACCTAATACCTAAACACCTAAACACCTAATAAACACCTAATATGTGAGCACTATAGTTTTCAAATCAGTCCTGGTGTTTATTGGAAGCCAGAGAGGAGAGACAGGAACAATGATTTCTGAATCTGAACCGGCTGAAGGCCAGCAGCGTTGGGGGCTGTTCTGCAATACACACACAAGCCTCCAACAAACCACTATCACTCAAATGACTACATCACTCACCACACATGATCCAAATGTGTTTCTGTGGGTGTTTGGGTGCACTGAGGTGGTCAATATATTTAAGAGACAAAATGCAGGTCAGTCTTTAACCATTTCAAATATTCACTAGTGTGCATTAATAATAATAATAATAATAATAATAATAATAATAATAATAATAATAATAATAATAATAATAATAATAATAC
>JBBPDE010000107.1:19343704-19359978 GCA_037974605.1 Nannopetersius ansorgii | reverse complement strand
TTTTAGGTCTGGGAATTGGTGGTTTCCCTGGACCCCCCCCCCCCCCCCCCCCCACCTTTGTCCCTATCTCTCCCCCTCTTTCACTCTCTTTTTCTCTACCTCGCTACCTCTTTTGTGGTTGTAACTCTCTTTCCCTCTCCTCTCTTACCTCTCTCTTTTTTTCTGTCTGTCTCTCTCCCTTCGTCTCTCTGTTTGTAAATCTCTCTCTCCATCTGTCTTCCTGTAAGGTCTATTCTGAGTCATCCTTTCTCTCCATCTGTCTGTCTCTCTCCTTCTTTGTCTCTCTGTCACTTGCTCGCTCTGTCTCCTGGATTGTAGAGGAGTCGCTCATGGCAACAGGCTCCAGAACATGTTCATCCTTGTGAATAGACATTACTGTATCTCCCACTCTGGCTGGTTTACACTTCCAGTCAGTCTGCTTTCTGACAGCTGTGTGGATTCAAATCAAACAGCCTCGCCTTGTACATCCAGCAACTCACTGTGCAAAAGTAAATATGTACAAATCAATACAAATGGGAATAGCACAACAATTTCAGAGTCCTACAAGATGCCGCAAAGTTTCTGTTTTAGTTTGGAGGACGTGTTAAAGCCCAGAGGAAATGAAATGTTCAGTGTTTTGACAAGGTGAATGAGGGTTTCTGTCCAGCTGAATTATAGAATCTGAGAACTGAATTGTTCTGGAGTTACAAAGCACATTCAATTTTTGCCAAAAAAGGCACTTTGGTAATCTAATCTCCTGCTGATTTGCATCAATTTCTAGTAAAATGTGCTCACATCAATGTAATGAGTAGCTCAACCCATCTGACACAGTCATCAAGGAAGTTTTTTAAAAGCCAGAAATTCCCAAAATGTACAAAACAGTACTGCTTTTAGAATATGCCACTCAAAACATTATATACACTGCACTGACAAAAGTATTGGGACACATCTGTTTTTCAGGGTTTGGGCTAGGCCCCTTACTTCCATTAAAGAGCAATCATAATGCTTCACTTTGAACAACGCCATGCTTACAACTTTGTGGACGCCGTTTGGGGAAGAACCTTTTCTATTCCAGCTTGACTGTGCCCCAGAGCACAAACCAAGCTCCGTAAAGACATGATTGGATGAGTTTTGGTGTGGAAGAACTTGACTAGCCCACATAGAGCCCTGACCTTAGCCACATCCAACACCTTTGGGATGAACTGGAACCCGAGATTACAAGCCAGACCTTCCAACATCAGTGCCTGAGCTCATAAATGCTCTACAGAAGTCTATGTATTTGAATGTAGTGTCATTGTTGGTGCAATGGCATCCTAATACATTTGTCCATACAGTGTATATATTTATTGTTTACTCCCTTGCCCCAATGGGTAATACATGGAAACTGAATTGCAAGAACAGTCTGTTTTGAATTAACTGTTTTTGTGAAGTAATAAAAAACACATTTTTAATAGTAAATTCTCTTATTCAGCCTAAAGCAGTTTAGTAGATTCAGTAGAAGGAGCGTTTCAGCCTGGAACTGCCTTTTGATCATAGTACAGTCGGAACAAATCATGTAAAAATCATGTAAAAATCAGTACAAACACAGAGTTGAAATCAAATGGATATAAAGGGGTTGGAAATGGTCATGTAAAACTGAAATATGACTTTGTGTAGCACACAAACAACATCATATGTGGACCACAGGGAAAAGATAATTACAAGAAAGATGCAAAGCATGAGCTTTTTATTATTTTATGTAAGCACACGCCAAAAAAATTCAAAGTACATCTCTCAGGGCTCACTGGTGACTGTGAGCTTTCTACTGCTGTGCCGCCATGCCTCGCCCCTCCAGTCTCTGTACAACACACCATCAACTCTCTAAAGGTGAAATACTGAATGGCTTTTTTTTTGACATCTATTAGAATTTGCATTAAAAGTCCTCTCTGACAGTACAACTGAAACTGAAATCCCTAGTCAAAGGCTTTGGCACCCTTTATTGTCGACACCAAAAAAAACCCAAAAAACACAAGTGTATGTCAAAAAAGACCTTTGAAAATTACAGTATATCAATCAGCTTTTATTCCCTTGCTAAGTTCTGCTGGAATACCTTTACGCAATGTCACCTTGGAGAAAGCAGCAGTAGACAGCGTGCGGAGGAATTCGTTTAATACTGTAATACACTTTCACTGCTCAAAGACAAGGGGAGAAGAAAGAGGCCAGAAGTGGCCACAAATTCAGTTTTGCAAGACATTAATTGGGAATATCAGTGCGATCGGGGCAGAAGCCAAGAGATTCAAAACTTGCCTGACTTCAAACACCGATTTTCATAAAGCACTTTCTTACACATAGGCCAGCAGAGCATACAGGATGAAAAAGCATTATTTACTAGGAGAAAGGGGTGCGAGAGCGGGAAAAAGAAAACAAATTCCCTTTTGCGCCTCTGAGAAGCCGGCGCTGCCTCTCTCATCAGGCTGGGGAGCGAGGGCAGGGGAAAGGAAGAGAAAGATGAACAGAGCTACATGACAGTAGTGGAGAACAGAGAGAATATTCTGGAGAGTCGGTGTGCCGCGGGAACAAGGAAGCAGAAAAGATAGTTTACTTGTGCTGTGTCTTATTTTATATATTACATCAGATCTAATTTACATAAGGAGATTGGTCTGAAGAGCGAGGCGCCTGGAACAAGGGAAGGAGCGAAGATTACTGTGAGAACCCCGCTGCAGTGTGGATACAAGTCATTGTGCTGTCCAGTTCTATTGTGGACTTGGAGAGGAGAGCATGATGGCACATACAATGGGTATTTGGAGATGCGTTTTTCTTTTTTTTTTTTTAAAGCACCATGTCTGTAGCTTTGGAGGCCCTAATATTACAACCTATCACATCTATGATGGCCTCAGCTTGAATATGTCATCTCTCAAGTGACAAGTGTCATGCACTTGTATGTGATAGAAAGGTTTTTGTCAAACATATCCCCCTCAGGCTTGGCTGCAGTTCTGCTCAATTCATATTCCCATACTCACATTAGTATTTCTGTGAATTTCCGGTATTTGACCAGAAAAAAAAAATCATTAAATTAAATGTTGAGGGGGTAAGTCACTGCTAATGCTAAGACTCTGTCTATAAAAATAGTTTAAAGTGTTACCAAAATGTGTTTTTGGTTTCTATTGCTATTAGTATCAATTATATTGGTAATCAAGTAATCAAAAGAATATTATGATGATTAATTGAGAACTTGTTTAGTTTGTGCTCCTATCTTACTTTATATATAAGCAAATAATTCTATTTGCTTCATCTGAATTCCACATAAAAGGTTTTATGCAGCAAAAACAGCCATCATTCATCATGAAATTACTATTTTCCACACTCTTTTTATGTCTAAGAAATAAACGGTCTGTTGTTACTGTCAGGACAGAAATAGTCCTTCAGGGTGAATGGGCAGCACTATAATACTGTAGGCTGAATATGCAGATCAGCAACAACATTAAAGCCACTGGCAGGTGCAGTGAATAACATTGATTATCTCATTACAGTGGCACATATCAGGCAGGGTGGGATATATCAGAAAACAGTCAGCTCTTTAAGTTAAGTGTTAAAAGCAGGAAAAATGAGCACGAGTAAGGACTTAAAGAGAATTTGAGATGGTCTAAATTGTGAAGGCTAGATGGCTGGGTCAGAACATGTCCCGTGGCTTTTTCCTTGTGTGCAGCGGTTAGAATCTACCAAAGATGGTCCAAAGAAAGACAATCCATGAACTGGCAACAGAGTCATGGGTGACCTAGGCCCAGTTATGTGTATGTGATTGAAAGTTTGTCCGATCCCATAAAGAGAAATCATAACACAAATAGCTGAAAAAGTTATATAGTTGTATATAGAAACATATCAGAAAGCACAGTACACTACAGCTTGCTGCATATGAGGCAGCACCTAGGTAGACACCTGTCCTGCCAAAAGTGCCTGCAATGGACACATGGTGATTATAATCAGAACTGGGCCAAGAGGCAATGGAAGAACATGAGATGTTTATAGATGTTAATGGATTCTGATGTTCATTTTCTTCCTACCTACCATTGTTGAAGAAGAAGTACACCCTTTCATGGCAACTTTATTCATCAATGACAGTTGCCTCTTTCTGCAGGATGATGCCTCCTGCCACACTGCAAACACTAACCAGCAGTGGTTTGAAGAATATGACAAAAGGACAAAGTGTTAACCTGGCCTCCAATTCTCTAGATCTCAGTTCAATCAAGCATCGTTGGAATGTGCTTGACAAAGTAGTCCAATCCACGAAAGCCCTACTTTGAAACATGCAGGGTTGCTGCTAACATTGAAGATCCAGATACCACAGCACACCTTCAGAGGACTTTTGAAGTCCATGTGTCAACAGATCAGAAAGGCAAGAGGGGGCAGTAACTGATGTAGGTTCAAGAATTTACCTGCTTGTGCAGCAAATGAATGTAATGCTATACATCCCAAACAGCATCCAACAAGTCTGGCAAAGGGGTGGCAAAAGATTATGAGAAAAGATCCAAACTAAGCACAAACTAGTACTCCACTTGCAATCTATACGTCCCTTCCCCTTATTGAATTACTTTAAAATCAGCATGTAAGATAACTGGTAGCCACAATGAGGAAACCTGCATTTAGTACATACTTTACTTTTAATGTTCTTCCATCCAGGCAATGAGTCAGTCACTGCTTAAATCTACTGTCATGGCAAGGATCCAGATATTTAATTCCCCATAGTAAAACATTCTGTCTCAACTTCTGCGGCTTGCTAATTAGCTTTACCCCAGTGACTTGGTAGAAACTTCAGTATTCATCTTTCTTTCGGAAGAGTCTAATCCCTGGGAAAATGTAATATCTTTATCAGAATTCTTTGGAAGCAGTGATATAAATAAAACAGAGCACATAAATGGATAAATGGATCCAGTGACTTGCTAAATGCTGGTAAATATTTATATTTACCTGGGATATTTACTTCATGTACCAGACATTGTGGTGGATGAGTTTACATATGGTACATGGAATCAGTTTAAGCTAATGTTAACATAGTTGAAGGCAAAAATAAAGAGTTCCTAGTGAGTCGAACCACACAGACAAACCTAGTAAAACCTAGATACACAGTTTAAAAAAGTGCTGCTATGCTTATTTTCTGTGACACAAAGGTACAGAATTGCAAACAATTATAATTTAGTTTAAAAATAATAAAGTAATAATACAAAATAATTAATATATCTTAATTACTAAATTAAACATTCTGCCTATTCTTATTTTTCATCATCATCATCATCATCATCATCATCATCATCATCATCGTCATCGTCGTTATCATCATCATTATCATCATCAGTAACAGCAGTATGATAGTAGTAGTATAGATGTCTGGCAAGATCATGGGAAATGGGGCTGATGATGGGGTGATGCAGGATTCTCAAATAAATAAAAAAAACTTAAAATGTGACAATGAGAATGAGTAGTGTATTGATGTGTGTTGTTTGTGTACACAAAGCCTGTTGTATATTTAAATTGCCCAAAACAGGATATCTGCTGATGCCAATACTGGAGCCACTTTTTTCTTAAGTATTCTTAAGGTTTTTTTTGTTGTTGTTAATATTAAAAAGTGAAAGTGATCATTCAGTCATACGTGAACACACCACTGCACACAGTGTGAACAGCACGAAATTCACCCTCTGCATTTAACCCATTCACCAAGTGAAGCAGGGGGCAGCCAATAACACAGCGCCCGGGGAGCAGTGTGTGAGGATGGTACCTTGCTCAGTGTACCTCAGGGTACCTCTGATCGCAGGGCGAATACCTTAACCACTAGGCCACCAGCTGCCCCAGGGGTCAGCCACTGTAGATAAAGCTCCTATTGTAAATTCTCTGTATTCTACTCTTTGCCATGAGAGTCTATGGCAGCCTGTGGAGTCCCTTGGTGGATTTTTATGAAGTATTAAGGCACCAAATTTGAGTCAACCTCTCTCTAGAGCCACCAAGAGGCTACATTTTAAAGTATGTTTTGCTCATAACTTTTGAACTATCGGCAGACTTGTCATCTTTTCTCACGGTATCTAAGTCAAACGGTAAAACACTCGCTGCAGAACAAACACCACAGGGCAGTAATCTCGGAGATTGTTTTTGTTGTTTTATCATGAAGTGTTCGCTGCATGTGCATTGTCAGACTCTGCTCCGCAAAACTTAAGACAAGAGCTTTTTGATCCATGCCTGCCGGGTTTTTGAACTTCTACTGACTGTACTTATTATCTACTCAGTAGCTGGTAAAATGTGGGCCTCCAGTAGACAATGTGGCAGATGGACTACAAAGTTCATGTTTTACCCTGAACAGAAATCGAACAATTAACCAAACGTATACTTAGAGAAGCACAGATATTTCACTCAACTGTGTTACTTATAAACAGTATTTATACCCAAGATTTCTATATTTAGCATAGTGTATTTTCACATGAAGGTTTTTTTTCCACAGATTTTTATTTAGATATTATTAAGACTTTATTTGCAGTCATTTCAAAAGCAATTTCCCATGGAATCAAAGGGGTTTTCTGATTCAGACTCTTATATGCAGACATGTATAGTCAACACATATTTCCTATTTATATATTCACAAAACATTTTCTAGTGAATCCAGTTCCATTTGATATAACTGTTCCAAGAGCTTCATGTTTTTATTTCTGATTATAAAGAGAAACGTGTGTTGTGAGAAGCCCAATTAGGTGTGTGTGAGTGTGGGGGTGGGCATAAGTGGCATGTGCCTTACTGCTGACTATTTTAAAACATGATGCAGAAACTGTACATTCATTAATTCTACATGGAACAGATTTAATTGGGAATAGTTGCACATAGTTAATTTTATTTTCAGCATTATAACACTATGTTTGTTTTTGGTAAGGAACCCACATCTTTAATATGCATGTATTTATAAAAAGACAATTTGTAATGTGTATACTTTCTGTTTTATTTTTTAACAGTTGTGTCCAAATAGTTGCTTTAGTTATAAAGATAATTTTATAACATTATACAGGTTGTGCTTAAAAAGCATATGGGACACTTGTACATTACACATAGTTTATGGCTTTAAATATTAGAAAACAAGTAACACAAAAAAGGGTTGCAGGGGTTAAGCTGAACAAGGCACTAGAGGCAGTTCACTGGCAAAATAGCAGCTAATAGGCTAAAGCTCAAATTCTATAGAAGTAATAATAACACGGAATGAGGAGGGAAAAAACAGACTTCTAAATAACGCACCGTGTCCATGGCCCGCACCGCATGCCTGCTGACATTTTCCATGTAATAGAATTTTCTGAACACTATTTTCTTGCCTCTGCAAGAACCATTTGAGAAGCCATGAGACCTTGGGTGGGGGTTTGAAAAATCTGCAACTAACACTGAAATTTGCTTGTGCAAATTCTTCTGCCAATACTAAAGGCCAAGTCTGTTCACTCAGACATTATGAAGAAGACAAATGGCCACATTTTTATGTGGAAAGCAGTGGAAGGCGCACACAGCTCGCTATCACTACAAAATGATGCAATTCTGGCCGCAAATAGGGTGGCGTGTTAGTTGTTGAATTATTTAAGTGACAGACAGTTGACGTGGGTGGAATAATTGATATCAATCACAGCTGGTTACGAGGCGAAGGCCCAGACATGCTTTATTTTGTCACGGCAAATCAAGAGTGAGTAATCTGATTGCTAAAGTCAAACAGCTGTGAAAATCAGTCCGACACAGTAAAACACACGGTCAAATCAGTCTGCAGGATAGGACCGTCTATGGCATACAGCTACTGGATAAACCCTTAATCACAAGGGGAGGTTTTGAGGTATTGTACACCACTCATGGACTGTCACTAAGAGACAATCCACCATTTTTGGGAACAGCAGGCTGACGTTTTAGCTCTGTTAGTGTCACAATAAAGCTTGCCATTGCCTCCTCATTCTGGGATAAAAGCAGAAAAGGAAATGGGGAAAAATACAGCGCCATAATCACATCTGCATAATTGTGTTGTTTATCCCATCCGAGCTCAGAACATTCCTGACTTCCGCTTTTATTTCATTCTCAGCAGCTAAAACACTATCTGAGCCAATTGCCCAGGATGAGAGCGCCAGAGTTAGCGGGCACAGAAAGTGCTTAATTAGCCAAATGCTCCTAATGTAAATTTTAACATTGTATTGTTCATATGATTGACATATAAAGAACACCCCCCAACCAACATATACATGAAAAAGGCCTTCCTTGTGATCCTCTCCTCAAGGCCTCAACTTAGGCTGACTCCTGATGGGAAAGCAGTTCAACAAGCAGCTCAACTGCTTTATCCCTCTAAGTCAGAAACTACTGTTATTGAGTTATTCAAGGATGGCTGACTAAGTCTAGGAGACTGTGGCGATATCTTGGAAAGAAAAAAAAAACAACAGCTTACGAGGCAATCTCCTACCTGTTCGACTAATCAACTCCTCTCGCTGTGTGTGCGCCCAATGGGGCTCCTGACACACAGAGAACCCCTTTTTCAAGTGTGCTGCAGTAAATGTTTGGCATTTTCTCCCCACTTGTGACTCCAATCACGCTCCTGAAGCTAAACCTGCACTCTAAGCTTCGACAGAAATGCAGTCAACATGACACCAGATTACTGCCACCGTGGCAAAAGTTAATTTCTTTGTATCCAACCTCAGTTCCTGTGTACCGTGCGGCCTGGATTAGGTAAACATACTTACAGAACCGGTCGCAGCTTGGGTCCGGCAATGCTTGCATTTTATGGTTGCCAAAGGTTTCATTAGCATACAAGGCAACTGGTTGCATCTCAGACGTTTTCCTTTCAAATCAGTACTAATGAACAAGTGTAGACAGAGGCAAGGGGGTACTTTTCACTGTTAATCAGATGTCTGGGCTGTGACACCATGGTGTGAAATCTAACTCTGTTAAGAAAATTAAAGCACGCTCCAAGATTAACTTGTTGTTATCGCAATACATACTGCTGGGCTGACAATTCCAGAACAATCATTGGTAGAGCACACATATTGAGAGAGCAATTCTAAATATTTGAGTATTTAATGTTATTCCAAGCCAATTAATCGGCCCTAACTCTACATTATTCTTGTAAAGTTTTTGCTTTTTATGTAAGACTTATAAATGGTTTTATTTACCAAAAAAATAGTAATAATTCATTTTTACCTGACCATTTCCCAATTTCTCTTTGTGGTGTCACTAGTTTCGTTGCCATATAAGTAGTGTATAGACAGAGAAGAGACTGATACAAGAAAATAATCTCCCATTCCAAAAAAATGGCCTGTCTATAATAAGGGCCCTTTATAAAAAACAGTAAAAGATGTATTTAGAAACTCACTTTAATAGCTCAAGTATAGTTATTGGTTTTGCTCAGATCAAAAAGTCAAACAGAACTTGTTCAACTTTTACCCTCCCTTCTGAGCATGGGTGCCTGCAGAGCATAAGCCCCAGTCCTTCCCGCCCACTTTACATAGATTTTTGATCACTGAGCATTAGAAGACAGTACTAAGGACTGCACTATATAGATATGTTGGGCCTATGCCAATATTCAATGTTTTTCCTGCATAATATCTGCCAACGCCACTACCAATACTGATGCCAACACACACAAAAAAATAAAGCCACATTTCATCAGCAAAGGCCATTACACAGAATAATTATGATTAAAACATGGAAAATGTTAAAAATAAAGTTGAATGCATACCAAATTTGTGCCAGTCATCCATATTACTTTGCCTCTGAGTGTAATAAACCACACTAATGAAGCCAAAATAGCAAAGATACTTAATTATAGGACTATAATCAAAATTTCCAGCACTATTTGTGGGAAGAGGTTGATATACCATGGAGGCATGATGATTCTTATCTGAGTACTTCTTACTAAGCTTGCTCTATGCTTTACACAATGGCGGAATCCAGTTTATTGTGCTACTTTTGGTGCACACTATTACTGTTAATTAATTATTATAGGTATGTATGTCATCCCACAGGTGGCAGCACCCCCAGATAAGCACACAGTAAGGGTTTCATCAATGATGTGGTGGAGTCCTGGGGTTCAGGCCTTCTTTGTCTGAAGCAAAGTTACAATTGGCCTTTAAGTTTCAACTTAGCTAAAGCGTATCCTAAACATATGACCAACATTGAAAAAAGCCATCAATGTTTTTGTTTTTTTTCTGAGGCCTGAGTCCTTCATTAGAAACTGCAGAAAACGTTTTCCCGGACCTTGGAGGTTTAGATGATTCCCTGGCATAAACCTTCCAAATTTTCCCTCCAAAATCTGTCACAAACTTTGTGAGGATGACAGACTGAACTTTAGATATCTGTAAAAATATCTAATCACACAATTTTGAACTTTATATATCTGGGCACGGCAGAGTACAGCTTACCTTCAGAACGCAAATGCTGTAAAAGTTAATCTTTGTTTGAAGAATCAAAACTCAAATTTGTGTGCAATGGTACATATTCCTCATTCAAATAACTTAATTTACTAACATCATTCTCAACACTCTTGAGAACTGCTAAAACTTCATATTCATACAGCTAAACTAGCTAGTTGTATCATAAGCCTGAATTCTTTCAAGCCACACGCCTATTTCAAACTTTGCCATTATCTTTGATCTAGTATATTCGAGATCAAACATTCAACTGATCTCATTAACATACAGTGCAGCTTATCACAGTGCCACACTGAGAAATCAACACCATAATTCCTTTGTCTCTCTCTCTCTCTCTTTCTCTATCTCTCTATCTCTGCTCACTCAATTGTCCACTCACTCAATCACTTTAAACTGTAAATATACCTATGTTCTATTTGTGTTTTAGAATACACTGTTGATAAATGTTTCATTTATTTTCACCAAGTTGTCTTAATTTCAATCTAATACTGATGGCAAAATCAAAAAATTCACATTTGTTAAATAAACTTAAAAACCTAAACATTAATATTACTTTCTTTCATTAGAAATTAAATATTGTAATATTTAGGCTTCCATTATACTAATGAGACTGATTTCTTTAATTAATGAGGGCAGATCCCACATAGTTGTCGTCTATTAGATATTGCAGAAATGGGTACCCTTTCAGAAAAACTAGTCATTCAAATCCTGAAAAATGCTGTTTGGTCTAACCCTGAAAGTCCCATTGAAAAAAAGCAGTCATTTCTGGCAAGAAAGATCATCCTTGTGAACCTGATCGCATTTCATATAATACAATTTGTAACCAAACGACTGTCAAAAAGCATCAACCTTGGGAATTGAAAGCATTGTGGTGCCCTAAAAGTTTGTTAGACATGCTGGGTTTTTTGAAAGAAAATAAAAGACTGACAATGGCTTAGACTGAATGGTCAAGACTGCCTGCCCATCTTAATGCACCGTTATTGATGGTATTGATTTCCCATTTCAGGAGGCACTTCTATGCCCTGTGGAAAGATTGGCTGCTATGCTTGTATACACTGACTGCAAGCTTAAGAATAAAAAAATCTCCCAAGGCAGAAGAAAGCTGCTTTCTATTGGAAATATAAGATATATGATTTCTTTTTTTGAATGATAACATGATATCAAGAGATTTTCTGAGAGGAGGGTTGTCATTCTCAGATTCATTCTAAGAGAGTTGAGGAGGGTGACAGGTAAGTAGTTACCCAGCGTAACCTCCCCTCTGTCTGGGGTAGGCAGGTACAGCCGAGACAAAGCTCTACAGCTCCATTACCCTCGCAGGTTTAGATTGAGAGCAGTATACTTAGTGGACCTAATCTCTCTCTTTGAGATGGAGGCCTTGCCACCTTTCTTCATTAGAATACCGCCTTGGTCCTGCTGACCTGATAAGCAAGCAGCTTTGGATGCAGTTTTTGGCTTCTTTGAATGTAATGTTTGTTTTTTATCCATAACAAGGTGTACTGAGGAGGAAGGTATGAAAATAAGGAAAGAGAAATTGCTTTTCTTGAGTGTTAAATCTACAGTGTACGACTTTTTTCCCCACCATATTTTGAAAGAACTATGCCTACAACAACTAGTGAAGCGTCAAAGGTAGAGAGAGAGAGTGAGTGAGAGAGTGAGTGAGAGAGAGAGAGAGAGAGAGAGAGAGAGAGAGAGAGAGAGGCAGAGAGCAAAGAGTGGTATCTATCAGCCAGAGCAAGATGGAGAGAGATATTGATCGGACTATACTTTGAGGACTGGCAACAGGAGTTTGAGTCACAACAGAACCCACAAAAGATGGACAGCTATAATAAAGATCCCCAGCCCTGCCACATCATCCTATTGCCCCCTTCCTTTCCCCCAGTGCTCTTTTTCCCATCCTGTCCAGAGCGATAGCAGCAAGCCATAAATGTCTTCACACAGAGCTGTTGTGTTCACTGGCTTCTTTGACTTCTGCTCCAGAGCAAAAGGCGTTAAGAGTGACAATAGGCTCTGTGATGTGTGCGCCGAAATTAACTTTGAAACCTAATAATCTGAGTGCCTGCATTCTGTAATTTTGCCAAATAAAATCACGGTCACACACCCAGCGCCATGAGTGCTTATATTGTTTTTCTTTTTAATTGCATATAAAAAAGAAGTGAAAGCCAGAAAAATCTAATTACAACGTGACCTCCCTCCATCCCATGACATGAAAATGACATGAACAAAAAAAAAATGACAACCTGCCAAACTGCAGAATGCAGAACTATCAAAACCACAAAAGAGGATTTTTCTCAGGGTTACACTGAGCTGTTTGATTTAGGAATTCAATTTATTCAGCATACCTTCCTTCAAAAAACAATTACTATTGCTTTAATAACACACACAAATAGACTGTGGCTGCTGAGGATAAACATGTATGTCTTACTGTCCCTGTTCAGTGTTTACTGTCCTATACCGAATGTACAGTTTATTTTAGGTGAGTCAGAGAGAAACTAAAAAACTTATTTTAATGTAATTACACAGGTTCAGGTACAAGGTTTTACAGCAACGCAGACTTTTCTTGAGATGTTTTTGAACCTTACAAGTGGAACTCGGTGAAAGCACATCTTCCGCATTGGGGAATTAGTTTTAATATAATGTTACAATTAATCCTCATTAGTTAAACAACAGAGAAGGTTGTATGTTTTTATTTAAATTCTGATCAGTCTTTACTTTCTATTCGCGGGTTAATAAGTAAATATACAATAGATATCATGTAAACAAATACGCTGATGATAGTCATTTACTTCAGGGTCAAAAGCAAATCTTTGAAAAATATTTGAATTTTTAAACATACTTTTCCATTTTAATATATATTGACTCATCTTGCTTCATTTTTTTAGAGGAAATGGATGAGTTGTGAATTTGTAGGGAGCAGTTTGGCTGTGTTCAGCCATTACATAGTGTTATCTGGGTACGACATGATAGTTTTTATTGATTTGATTTCTTTTTTTGGATTACTTCATGTAAAAGTGACCATTCTGTCATACATGAACACACCACTGCACAGTGAATCAGGGGGCAGCCAGGAACACAGCGCCCGTGGAGCAGTGTGTGGGGACAGTACCTTGCTCAGGGTACCTCAGTGGTGCTTAGAAGGCTTTGAAATTTAACCCACAAATTCCTGATTGCAGGGTGAACACCCATCACTAAGCCACCAGCTGCCCTAAATGCCATTCTTTGAGTACTGCATTTGTCCTGGTTTAAACGGTGATCAACAAGGCTTTAATTCTGGAAAAAGTCAGAGTTTTGATTTCTGTTAGGGTCAGACTTTTCAAATGCTAAATGCTAGAACTAAATAAAACTAACAAAAATATTCAATTGGAAGCCCACGTAGATGTCTTGTATTAATAATAGTAATCTTACAATAATATTTTATAATTTGATCTATCTAAAAATATAATCTAGGCTTTGCCCCATTCTGACCTAAATGGTATAGTCAACTGTATGAACTGACTTCTGAACAGTCGTCACTTTCCCCCATCAAATGAACAGCAATGCTATTCCTCAAGAACTGACCCAAACATGTTGCTGCATCAAGAAAGAATCTCCCCTTGCTTGTCAGTAAACAGAATGTAAGATCCGTCTCCTTACAGTACATCTGTTGGATTGCAAGCGCAAAGCCAGTTTGTTCCAGAGCGCTGCAACCATTAGCAGAGACAAGTCTGACTGTAGAATCTATAACAAAAAACAAGGGCAAGGATATGTCGACTGGGCAAGTCCATTCCGGCCAGCCGTAGTGTTAGCAAAATGTTGGATCTCACTGCCAAGTGGGAGGGAAATTGAAACTTTGCTGATTTACAAGGCCTGAAAACACCAGCAGCAGTGCATGTCCAACCGTAAATGGAGTCTGACAGGACAGCGGCTGGCAAAGCTTCCACATTCCTGCTTTCAAACGTATGACTGCATTTATATATCGACATGTAATAGTGGTTGGAACGACTACTAATTGTTTTTTTTTCTCCCACAGAACAGATTGTGGTCACTTCCATTTATAAAGTAGTGTGAACACACACAGGTTTTGCCCTTTGCAAAAGCAATCCATCAGGTCAAGACAGCAAGTCATTTGAGAGCATAAGGCAAGTCTAAGAGGACACAATGGCCTTTTCACCAGTCTCTATTAGGCCTTAAGCCACTGCATAACAGGTTGCTTTAATGTGGAGAGAAAGCAAATGCACCAGACATAAATTAATAAAGGTTACAGCAAGTGATCCGATTATTAAAATGTGTTCAGGGACAAAGACTACAGTTACTTATCTCGATTTGCTTCCTACTTTCTGAGTTTAGGCTAATGGCATTGAGTACAATGCAGTAAAAAAACAGACAAAATGATGTGACAATATAATTCATTAAAAAGCTTTTTAAGCGCAAGAGTAACATCCCTTGTGGGAATTTGTTTCCTCATGAGAAGTGACCTGCTTTTCCAGCCTTTACCTTAGTCTACCTTGATTTTCAGATGCAGAAAACACACACACACACACACACACACACACACACACACACACACACACGCACATAAACACACACAAGCAGTACATTCATTCGTTCAGCTTCCAACCACCGTTAACTCTCCACAGTCAACCCAAACACATGATTGATAGGAAAATCTAGAGTCTGTTTTATGTCAGTTGTTTTTCTAATAACAATTATGTTCTGGTATTGAATTACCTTCAGTGTCATTCTGCAGTCCTACACTACAGATAATGTTAAATGTTATATAGGGTGAGCGTTTTAAATTTTTTGGTGGCATTGTAATACACTACAGAAGTTCAAAATACAAAACAATGTCCCACATTAAGGCACCTCACCCTATTACACATTTTGTTATTCACTGTTTAGTATTTTAAAGATTTGATAAGTCATAATACACAAATATTATTTAAAATGTGTACATATACTCGTTATCAAAAGATTGAACACTTTTTATTACAAATATAGATTTCCTATATTTGTAATGAGGGAGGAATGATTGCTACAAATGTGTGGTGATGATGTGCAAAGCTCCAGTCCTGTCCCTCCCACTGATAGCAGCACTTTTTGTCCAACAGCTTATCCATATTCCAATATTGACCAGTCAGAAACCATTTCAGTACTGATTCTCCATGCCCAACTGTGGAGAACCTGTGAAACAATTTCAATTCAAAACACACAAAAAAGTCATATTTAGACTGTGTAAAAACAATGATTTGACATCCATTCATTTCCCTTTGGTTCCTAATTACAGTAAATTAGATTAATTTAGATCAATGTCATTATACCTCTACAGAACTTGGCAATAAACTTTTTTTTCGATGTTCACTGGCAGCTGGTAGCCTACTGGTTAGGGCATTCACCCTGCAATCAGGAAATTGTGGATTTGATTAAGCACCTCTGAGGTACTCTGAGCAAGGTACCGTCCCCACACACTGCTCCCTGGACTCTGTGTTCCTGGCTTCCCGCTGCTTCACTCGGTGAATGGATTAAATGCAGAGGAAGAATTCCGTGCTGTTCACACTGCATTAAGGAATTAAGTTCTTTCTAACCAAAACCTTCTTCACACAGTGAATTTAGGCTCATGCAGCAGTTGTATCTCTAACACACCAGCAGAACATGCAAACTAAACGAATACACAAAACTGCCTTAATTTGGCACCAAAGTCTTAGTACATCAGGCATAAAAAGTCCTCTTTTCTGGTCTCCAGAGATCTGACCACTTGACCAATATGAGCTGTAAAATAAACATTGGCCAAAAAGATCATCCTGTATTGCAATGCTTGTATTGTGATGCGTAATATATCATGAAGTGCATAGGAATATCCAGCCTCATCCCCAGCTACTGCCACATACACACACACACACGCACACACACACACTCTCTCTCTCACACACA
>JBBPDE010000107.1:19314746-19332378 GCA_037974605.1 Nannopetersius ansorgii | reverse complement strand
CACACACACACACACACACACACACACACACACACACACACACACACACACACACACACACACACACACCATTTCAACACAGCACCAATTACCTTTCCCATACTCTTTACACTTTGTAGTGCGTGAAACTACACACACCCACATAGTCAAAGTTGCAGCATTGTTTCATTTCAAACCCAAGACGTGTGTGAAGACCCAAGAAGTCTAAAGAGACAATATTTTCAGATTCCCCTCTTTTTTCCTCTCAATTTCCTTTGTTTAAACAGACATACAGCTCCCATTTTTATTTAAAGTCCTTTAAAAGGGTGATTTTTTTACAAAAAAAAACTTGATTCAAGTTTCAATAAGAGCTTTGTTCAACCAAAAAAAAAACACTTTTGTTTTCATTCCTTGAAAAATGTTTCAAGATTAACATGCATTATTCTGCTCATATTTTGATTACATTTATTTTCTTACTAAATAACATTTTATCACAAAAATGGATTGCTTAGTAAAGTGTTTAGCAGTAAATGTTCTAGCAGAGATAAATGGTAAATATTAACCACTCATGCTGTCTATAGTGCTTGTAGATGAGATGAAGTCAGCATCTGTTGAGTATTTTTCAAAAAGTGTTATGGCTGTATTGTTAAAAAAAAAACAACTAAAATGTGGTGGGTGCAGCAGACCCTGAAACTGTGTGAGCAACAAGAACACCAACATCACAAAGTTTTTATAAACTATAGATTAGAAGTATAATGAGGTAATCCAAATTCACTGAAGTAATGTAATCCAAGTAATATGTCATGCAGTACCAACAGGTGAACGTAAGCAAAAATGAAAGTGAGTGGAAAAACAACCCATGTCTCCAAACCACCAGTGACAGAAGCCAAAGTTGTAACACGGTCAAACAAACCACACAAAGCCTCCTTCTTCTCTCCTTCCCTCAAACACAGAGATCTCTCTGAAGAGAGCCTTTCTCTTTATGCCCCAGCCAGCTCTTGTTAACAATTTGTCTGTGTCTGACTCCCAATGGAGCGATTGAACGAGAGACTATCCTTTCCCCAGCACAATATTTGAGCTGAGAGGCAGCAGGGGAGCTTCAAGCCAAGGCTGTAGTATGCTGAGCATGTAGCAAATTTAAAGCACAACTGCACCGCAGCAGCACTCACGGATGCCAATGAGAGTTATGATGTTTACTGTGCATGCACACAGCGGGTGCATGCCCTGCATTGATGAGAAATAACTGGGGCTTTTATATACAGTAGCAGTAAAAAGGTAACCTTTTGATTTTGCTTTGCATTATGCGCATTGTGGTAGTTAACTATGTTACACTGTGGCCCAGTCACTTATCACAGTGGATGTACTGCACATAGTTATTAGGGCTGTCACTATGGATTGTTTTATTCATTTATTGTTTTGATGATTAATTAAGCAATCATACACACCCAACCAATGACAGAATGCGTTTAATTTGATTAACACACGTTTGTGAGCCCCTGCTGGTGTGGGTTTTCTCTCTTTCTCAAGAGCAATGTGAGTACCATTCTTGTGGAGAATGTTCAGACGCAACATGCTTTACAAATACCAGCAGATACATTGTTTATCATGCAACCAGTCAATATCTGAATCAGGGTGGCAGGGGGGTGCTGGAGCCTATCCCAGCAGTTATATGGTGAAAAAAAGCTCTTTAACCCATTCACCAAGCAAAGCAGCGGGCAGCCAGGAACATAGTGCCCAGGGGTACCTTGCTCAAGGGTGCTTAGCAGTCTTGGGAATCGAACCCGCGACTTCCTGAGTGCAGGACACATGCCCTAGAACAGAACTTAAGATTTACCTGAGAGTACCCACTGTGTAGCTCCAACATTCAGCATTTGACCTTTAAAGTAATCACTAACCTGATTCATCAAAAATGTTCATTCAAATCCTTCATTGAGCATTCATTGAGTAACTGAGGCAGCCCTGATAACTATATAAGTACGGTGTATAGTTCTCAGATTTAAACTTTAACTGCTTTTACTCAGCCTTCCTGTTGTCTTTTAAACATCTTTTATCCGACGTTTCATAAAATGAAAGTGCACTCACTGCGGCTCTATGACTGAGCATTTATGACCATAACAGTTTATCTCTTCAAATGCATTGTGATCTAAGGGCAGTGACCATTTTGTTTAATTATTTGCCTGAATGGTTTATGGAAGGAATAAAACCTCTCTGCGGAGTCACACAGCTACGTTTGATGTGACATCAGGAGGCTTAGTCACACCTGTTCAGGCCCACCAATGGGCTTCAATCACCACAGCACAAAGATCAAGAGAAAATAGATGTGCTTGTGCCATCACACTGCATGCACTGCCCTCTAATTTCATGCACTTTATTAAACTTCTGTTTTATCTAGGCCTACCTTTGTGTGAAGTTGGCTCAAAAACAATTAAAAACTGGTCACTAGGAAGGCACAGATGGAGAGTTCAGTGCACTAAGCCCACACTGGCAGAGCACAGAGCATAGTGAGAGACACTCCTGATGTGATTTGTACTGCAGAGCTAACTAGATATCATGACATCTTCAAAACAATAAAAAAGGAAAATGTTATTAAAGAGCTGTGAAGACGCCACCCTACAACCACAGACTAATAAAGCATAGAACAATGTGCAAAAAGAATCTTTCAGGCCCTCCAGTGGTGCAAACATAGGCCCTATCACTGCAACATTGATCACATAGCCACATGGCTGGGAGTCCAATATAACTGGCCTCCCTCACCCGCAGCATGGTCGAATTGATGACCTGTTTGCTGACACTGGCTGATGTAACAGGATTGGCAGTTACTGTTCTCCTTCAAGTGTGTTGAGAGTGTTGAGCTGTCAAACAAAGTTGCATTACCAGCAGTCTGGAAAGATGTGGTGATACCTCACGCACCTCAGAGAAAGAATATGATGGCCTTCACCCTCCCAGCATTGTGTGATGGGGACACCTAGCTAATGGGACCAAATTGGAGGAAAATATGGTTAAACCGCAACCCCCAAAATTTTGCTATTTTCAAAACAGGCTGTTCTTAATAATCCAATTTTATCTGAAGATTTACATTGGCTGACTAGCAATCATGCTTCCTATCTGCCAATACTTACTCGCTCCTATCTGACACAGCTGAAACAAACAAACAAACAGTACTTACCTTTGCCCTCTGAAGGTGTTTTTGTGGGAGTCAGATGTTCTGCTGTTTTCATAAGATTAATGTTCTGTCCCAGAACATTCAGTTTCTGCTTTATTTTATCTAGGTGTTTGCCTCATTCGCCACAATTCACGTTCGGTTTCATGTGGCATAAAATATGATTATGAAAAATTTGGCAAAAATAACAGCAGACAGCATAAATATTCTTTATCAAGCAGTGATTTAATGACAAGCAGCTCAAGCTAAAACAATTAGCCATGCACCATTCTGAGCAAGTGAATCGCATGTGGCCAAACCACATTCAGTTCAGTTTCTTAAAAATGGTAGTATTATAATTTTTGAAATCTTCTAAAACAATATTATTTAAACATTTACACCATATTATGATCTATTAACCTCTATTTGCTACCGTGCCTTCCGGTAGACACCATCAGTTCAGATGCCTGAATTGTTTTCAGCAAAGGAAAAAGTTCAGAGCATCCTTTATTAAAATGCATGGCAATACAACTGACCTATGTCATTGTTTGAGGTATTCTGTAGCCACAATTACATTATAACCAGCCTCATTCTATTTAAATTTCTCCCTCTTTTCTGTTAGACACCAAGAGCATATAGTGGGGGTGCAGTTTGCTTCAGACCTTCTGGTCCAAAAGAAAATCACAAGCAAAAAAAAACTATCTGATCAAGGACAGTGGAAAAAATGTAGCAGCTCCTTCTGTTGGCAGCAAGAACATGTGTTCAAAGCGCCGAAACAAAATGAGCAAGCCTCATACACGACTCCATCTTTCATCATGTTTGCACGAAATAAATAAATAAATAACACAACTTTTTATGCACTGCATTAACCAGAACATAAACAAACAGTTGAGTTGAGTTCGAGTATGTCTGCTGTAAGAAGTGTGAAATGTCTAGAAACTAGACATTGTGACGCACTACGCCAGGTATTCTTATCGCTGCTCCTCTTATCACCAGACTGTGCTTGTGGTCTTGTGTGACGACTCGTTTATCAGCGAAGAACAGACAGACTTTAAAAGTGAGCCATCAACAGTAAACAGACCGCGGTCACGATGTTACACTGCACCTTGTTAGATAAAGCCATAATTAAGCTCCTAGCTCTTATCTACACAAGTGGAATTATTGTGTCATTTATTGCACTGCCTTGTAAAATAGCCCATCGAACCAATTACAGCAAGCCCATATACATCTCTCTCATATGTCATCACATTTGGAGGGGTGAGTTGACAACGTTGACTGCTGTGACGGAGGGCAACGTTAAGAAAGGCCCAAAATTCAGGACAACATTCTTCTTAACGATTTTTGTTTATTATACTATCTAGGGGGCTGGAAAATGTTTTTAAAACATTTTCACAAAGTTAAGCTGGTAATAACACTGTAAACAGTAAACATCCAGCAGCAATTCACTTATATTTTTTATTGGAATCAAACGCAGCTATTAGAAAGTAAAGAATTACTTGTTTTGAGAATGTAAGATGTTTTCATTTATTTTATTCTTTCTGCATAAGTGAAGAAAATACAGTGCTTGAAAAGAAGGGAATACGATAAATGCGGTTAGACATAAAAAAAAAAAAAAACCCACTAATGAAAAACAACAAAAATTTGCTTCAGCCCAAGGCTTTTGAAGATTTTGTTTTTGCCATTTACAATTAAAATGGGCCCATTCTTAGTCAGAACACTGAAGACTCCATTTGTCGCTATGTGTCTGAATTGGGGCACAATTTTCAAATTTCCATCTGACAAAGTGAATCATGTCCAAGCCTGGACGTGTTCATTAAGGACTGATGGCCAGCCTCCCAGTGCCTGCAACTATTCATCTGTGATTGACATAAAGGTCGGGAGATTGGACAGAGCAAATGGGCATCTGGCTGAAATTAGGCTTCGAAAGGGCAAGCGCTCTACAGCGTGTCTCACAATGAGATTCCCCACTGCAAACCAGCCAAATCAAACCAGTCTGATTATTGCAAAACCTAACAAAGGACACCATGATCGCACGCCATTCTGACGCATTCGGTTTCGCCTATCGTACGAGACGCTGGCAAGCCGACCGAACTGTCACGCCATGGCTTCTGAAGTGTTGCAATATTAACAAGAAACAAAAACAAGAGAGAAAGAGGTTTGAATGAAACAACCCAAACAAAAACCACCAAATAAAATGTATTCTGAGGGTCTGTTGTTTGCTTTCATTCTTGTCACCTACTATGAATGCATTCACATGTCAATTACTACATTTACTACATTTCACATTTATATTCCAGTGTTTGGCATTTTTGAGTTATCTGGTTAGAGGACTGGAGCAGCAATATTTTGGGGAAAATATTGGAGAATCTGGAACATAGAAATCATATTTAACCTCTTCAAAAGTTTAAACGTTTTTCCACTTACTCCAGGTACATTCAAGCAGCCAAGACATGTTTAATGTCCATATTCTGCTTCTGAAGCTATGAAGCAAACAATTCTAAGAAACAGAACAGCCAATAGCCATGCAAATGTTCCAGTAAAATTACTTCATAAACCCTGGTCAACCCACTCAAACCACACAAGGACTGTCAATAAAGGTTGTGCAGACTCATAAATGTGGTTTCAGTATGTCTTACTGTGAGAAAAAAATGAACAAAACATTGCTGCTACAGGCAGCCATTTCAGGCAACGCCAGGGCTGGTGTTCAGAAAGCGGTTGGATGACTGATCTTGGAACAGATTCCTTTGTTTTTCAAAAACCGGTCTAGAGTCTAGATCAGCATTTCAGCTAGATCAGCTGCCCACAGCTTTAGCTGCAAATGTTGTTCACTATAAAAGCCAGAGTGAATCATACTGGGTCCTAAACCAAGTTTGCAGTTTGAAGAAGTGAAATGAATTTACTACAAAGGATTTGGGTGACTCATGAGTTCTAGTTTTTCTTAGCTTTGTAGCTGCAGCACTAAACCAAGAAGCACAATTTGGAATCCAAACACATCTTGGTTCATTTGCAAAATCTGGGGTAAGTGGATAATTGTAAAAATAGATTTCTTACTGAACTTAAAAATATATATTATTCCACTGTTCCAGGAAGGAGAGTAGGAGGAAAAAGGGCTGGAGGACACTGTGATTATTGTCATTCCTCTGCGAACTTCAGCGTCTTCAGGAGGGAAAGTGCTCGGATCTGGGGCAGTCTGACAATCTGTACACAGCTCAGAAGAATTGTTGTGTCTCTTGGGTATTAATTTACAAAGCCCATTATGCTGGTGAAACAAAAAGGGGATGCATAGAGGAGCCCGCTGACTTGTCACATTGTGGCATAGGGCTTAATTCCTCCAAGATATGCATCATCAGGGCAAATCCCGTCATGTATCAGGATTAAAGTTTTGTGCACGCACTGCCCTTGGCTTTTAAAAACAGATGTGCTGTGGTCATATCATAACTTATTTACAGTCAGCAAAATATTCTAGGTTAGGTGTTTATGTAGTGCACATTAACATTCAAATAAATGCACAATTTTTGCACATGCAAGAGAACAACGTTGGTCCTTCTGAAGACACACACTCACATGCCCATACATACAGAAACATAAACATTAGGGCTGCATGATATTAGGAAAACATGCGATAATGTTGTTGAGTGTTGCGATGGCGATATCACATGTGATAAGTGAATAAAAACTTAGCCTTTATAGTGTTCATGTGTGTTATAGTGTTATAGTGGTTTTTTTAAAGAATTTACTTAAACAGAGCATTTAATGCCTCCCATAAAACATTTGAACCATTGAACCTATGTTGAAAAAAATCTGAAAATATTTATTAACTTTAATCTTAAACAAATGTAAACATAATTTGAATTATAGTAAGTTCTTAACCAGAAAAAAATAGCATAACAGAAGAACAGAAGATGAAGAAACTGCCCAGTGATTTTTTTTTTGCCCTCTTCTCTGTGGCACTTGGTGAAGAGTTGGTGGAAAAACACCATTTATTGCAGTTTAGTCAGACTTTCGTGCATGTTCATATCGCGATGACAGTAAATTTGCAATATATCGTGCATCCCTAAAAAACATGTGTATATGCAAATCACTTGTCATGCATTTGTGTGATTTTGAATGATTGATAGTGATGCTCTGAAAATGTAATCCTGTCATGACACTTACATTATCCTCATGTTTATAGGCACACATATCAACACACACACACACATACATGCACACACAAAATAAAACACAGGAAACCATGTAACATATTCACACGGCCATGAATAAATCAGTACATAGATGCACTGGTATGTGTGCCACTATCTACATTCATTTTGAAACACAAATAACTAATGTTGAAAATAAATCAATGCAAGGCTGTCATTTCAGTAGAATCCCATATGATTGATTGTCATAAGTCTTTTTCACCACTGCACTCATTCTGCATACACACTTGTTAAAACATATAACCATGTGAGTTCCATTCTCAGGTCAGTCTATTTTAGTTATACCAGAAAGCAAGTCATTCACCAAATATTTTAACGAAGCAAATAGTGAACCCAACTGAACAGTAATAAATGAAAAAAAGTTTTGTTTGTTTGTTTGTTTTACAGATATTGAAATGGTGGGTCAATGCCAGTTGTGAAGATAATGATTTTATAAAAGAAAAGTATTTAAAAAGGCAAACATGATTCATTTTGAAAGCAAGAGGGAAATGCATAAATAATAACATAAAATACAACATTTTGTTGTTGTTGCCATTCTTATTGCTCATAATAATGTATTTAATTTGTTTTTGTTTAATAAAAAGATTTTACTGATATTAAACACCACTGATAAATAATTATTTTAATAGCAAGTTGCATTAACACCCCAGACTCTTCCCGGTTCATATGCTGCTTGTAAAACAGCATGATTATAGTATCTAATCTAGTGTCTCTGTTCATATCTAATACTAGCATCAGTCTCAAGTGCTCACAAGTAAGACACGCGGCCGTTTACACCTGGCCTGGCATTTCTATGCGTCTCGCAAGCATCTCCAGTGACCACTTGACTGCATAATTGCATTTCGTGACAGGAGAAAGGGCACTATGTTCACACTATAAATGTCATGTGGTTAAATGTGTCCCTGACCACCTCTAGAGGTGGTCTGTGTAACTCAGCACTGTTCACATATGACTGGATCACTCAAAATTAATGATAATGTGAAGAGTGAAAGATGTCTCAGTAGCAATAAATTGCATTAAAATAAATCAACAAGCTCTGTTTCCTCGAACTCTCTCTGTTCGAAGGGATCAGTAGGAAATATGCATTAATGATCCAAACAGAACTTTTTCTTTCACAGTGAATGCTCATACTTGTATTTGCAAGACATGTAGAAATGTTGGAGTAATATCTGATCCTACTTATTCATATTAATTAAAGTAAACATAAGTGCTACAAAGATAAAGTGAACTAGGCCCCTAGGAGATTTTCTGAATCGGAACACAGAGCAGCAAAGTTTGGTCAGCACTAATTTTGCAGCCCTGTGCGCAAAAGTTAGCCTAACCTCTCTTCCTCTTTCTCGCCCACCTGGGTAACACTCAAGGAAGTCCAAAATACACCAGCCCACCAGCCTCCTGTTATTTCAGAGTAGCAATCGTACATGATGCCCTCTCTCTCTCACGCTCTCTCGCCTTTTCTCTCTCTCTTTCCCTCCCACCTAGCCTCGCATGGAAATCTCAAATCTGGCCCCTACGTGGGATCTTTTACATTCAGCTAACTATGGTCCTCTGCTTCAACACATTCATATTCCTCAGCAGACCCATTTTATGTATGCAGGTGAAATATCAATTTGACACAATGGTCAAATCAAAGCATGTGACTGATGGTGAAAATTACTTTTAAATCATCTGACAACACCATTATGTATCTGTGTATCTATTATTTACCTGTCAAACCTAATACTAGGAGTACAATAAGCATTTAAAATTTAAAAATTTTGAGGATCAACTTGATCTTCAGTATAAATGGTGGTAGTAATCATGATGATTATGTGTTTTTCATAATAAACAGTAATTCATTATATGTATTTTTCTGATATCTGTTAAGTTAAGCAATGGGTAAAAAAGAGGCAGAAGTACCATATTTAGAAAATACTATCAAAAACTACTTCTACTATTACCTCACAGCAAGAAGGTCCTGGATTTGATTGCAGGCTAGGTGGCTGAGGGTTCTTTCTGTGTGGGTACCCTCCCCATGTCTGTGAGGGTTTCTGTCAGGAGCTCCCGTTTCCTCCCACAGTCCAAAGATATAAGTCAGGTGAACTGAAGACACTAAATTGCCCCTGGTACAAGCATGAGTGCGTTTGTGGGGGTGTCTGCCCTGTGATGGACTGGTGACCTGTCCAGGGTGTTTCTTTGCCTTTTAACCTATGACCGATGGGATAGGCCCCAGTAACCCCCACAACCCTGGTTCAGGATAAGTGGTCGAGATAATGGATGGATGGACATCAAAACACACTGCACTGCAATAAATCAAATAAAAATACTGACAATATCACTAGTGTTTTCCATACACTGATTTATTTGTGGTGCTCCGATGGATAACAAGAAATATTTCATAACACACTTGCTTTTATATCCGTGCTTGGAAAATGAGTTTTTGCCTATATTTTCCATGAGAAAAAGGAGAGTTTTATTGCATGCCTTTGTGTGTGTGTGGCTGCAGCCTAACCTATAAACCTTACTATTCTATAACAGTATAACAAAATATAACAAAAAGAGACAATTCTATCAATAATCTCAAATTTTTATATGACAACTGATTGTCAATTTGTGACAGCTTTCCTAAAGTACCTTTCCTATAGCATTTCATCATGCACAGGCTTTTGTTGAGTAGTTGTATTTATGAGTAAGAGGAGTTTTTTATAAAAAAAGATGAAGGGCGATGTCCACCAACTTCTGCATATTATACTGTACTACATACAAGAAAAAGTGAAATCGACAAGTAATTTCTCTCTCATATATGTGAGTAGGTTAAAGAAATATGTAGCTCATCCCATTTCTGAACTCATGTTTTCAGAGTTTATATGGACATCAATCAAGAGCTCACTGAGATAACACACTCAGGAATGTAATGCCGCCTTGTGTCACCCAAATCCACACCGAGATGGAGGCTGTGCTGCCCACTGATGGTATTCTCCATGCATATCACTTCATTATGTTTGGCTAGTTGACATGAATGAGGTGCTGTGTGCTGTAATAGGTGTCAACCGTGTCAGTCATGCTATCGTTTGCCCTTATCAGTCCTATTTAGTCAAGGGCCATGGCTGTACATCAACTAGGCCACCATCAACACTTAAGCTGAATCTTAATATGGCTTTGAGGTACTGTACATACTTGTCTTGGACAGCTAGATCAAGATCAAGCGGCAACCTCCAACCTGCACAGTATCTCCATTAAGTCCAAGGCAATTACCTGAGCTAAATCTGAATAGCGTTCTGAGTGGAGATGTTTTCCCCTGGAGGATAGAGAGAGAGAGAGAGAGAAAGAGAGACTGACCGAGAGACAGGCGAGTGCAAGAGAGCGAGAATGAGCTTCTGGGGACCCCAGAGGCAGTCTGTCAGTGGAGCTGATCAAAGCCAGCCAGAGAGGACAGAGATTGTCACGAAATCATGATGTCCAACCCTGGACTGACCTGCTCTACGGTCTTTTCCCCGAGACAGGGATTCCTTTATGGCTCTCCAAAGCTAAAACTGTCTGCAACCACCATAATCAAATATGAATTGCTTCAGTAATAGCACTCTTCTCCAAAAAGCTAGAGGTGAGTGACCAGCAATAATTCAAGCCAATGACTTTTTTTTTTTTTTAGTTAGAACTGACAACTTACTTTGATGGCTCGCCGGGAGCAGTGTGCGAGAACTTTCTGATCACGGCTACGACCAGCACTGTTTTGTATCTGTGCCAGGAACTTTGACTGCTGCTGGATAATATTAGACTGATCTCAGATCTGTAAAAATGGAATGGAGGTTTTTGAATGGAAAGCTTTGGCCACCAGCATCATAGAACAGGATCTGCTGCCGAGATAAGAGCCACCAGGAACACCCACCTCCCACCTTCTTCCCAAGGCTCCACCGTTAGATCCACAAAGCCTAGCTGGGGCAAAGCCCGCAGCAAGCCCTTTTTTATCCCCTCTACCCATTGATAGTGAATCCTGGAGGCCTGAAAGTGCTTCCTGACCATCAGATCCTGGAACGCATGCATTATTTAGTAGCATTTAAAGTTTAAATTCCTTTTTAGTTGGAGCTGGGAGGGTGGTCTATGCTCCAGTGCGAAGTACAGAAGGGGCAGAGGGGGGCAGACAGAGTGTGAGAGAGTGACAGGAAGAGAGAATGGCACTTTTCTTACTTTCTCTTATTCTATCGTCTTGCTCTATGAAGCCAACTGTGAAATAGACCTAAGATGTGTGGCTTTATAACAATCACAGCAGGCCTGTTTGGCACCCGGGTAATTTCCAGCCCGAAATTCCACTGATTGCACGGCGAGAGAAAGAAAATCCTCACATTGGAACCTGCCAAGGAGCACACTCTGTGCAGTATGGACCGTAGGACGAGCAGCAACTGCCGCTTTCCTTCATGAAGACAACCTTGTCGCTTTCCACTTCCCACTTGCAAAGAGTACAAAAGTAAGACAACATACTGTACTATGGCGCACATTTTCTGTCTGCTTCCTCTGACAAATGCCAACATCTTCAGCCAAGCTAAATTGCCATGGTAACACGGTTCTTGATGACTGCCAGTGGGGAAAAAAACAGAAATAAATCACATAAGACCGCCTGAAATGTTTAAATTGGGAGGAGAGAGTTCATATCACACGCGACTTATGAACTTACTAACTTCTCATTAACTTTTATGAACCTCCTTGTTTTCTAAGCAGATGATGAGTAAATTCAAATAACATTTCTATGGATTACTAATGAAAACCTCGGCTGATGTTTCATAATTTCAAATGAAAGGCTGCAAAAAATAAAGTAGAAAGGGACAAAAACAATAGCTTGGTATAATAAAATCAATCCAGAAAAAAGTGGGGAGGGGTTCCAAATGCATTATCTTCCATCCTCACTCAGGTTTTTTTGTTTCATTATGAATAGGGGGAGGGGAAGAGGCATAATCCATTAAGGGTAAGAAACTTTGCGCTCCGTGCACTAACACTGACGGAAGACTCACAGAGGAGCACTTAAAATATTTCACCTTCTCGCTCCACCGTGGCATGCTAAATGTGAATAATTAATCAAGTTCAATTAGATTGTGGCATGCCAGAAACCTTTTTTTTTTCTTTGTGGACTCAAATTTCAAGGGCGCTGTTTTGAGTGACAGCACTAGAGGTTAGAGGCTGACACATTAATAACAGTAATTATTAAATTTGTTCTACAGCTACCTCACCTGCTCCCATACACACAGCCCTTCGATAAAAGTCACTTGACCGGCATGCAGGGTTGTGTCGGCCATAATCACGAAGCAGACTTTATTTAGCATCAGCTTTGTTAGTGAAGATTGGTTTGATTTGCACTTACACAAACAGATGGTAAAATTAATAGTAGCGGAGCCCAGCTCAGAGCATGACAGATCTATGTTTGATAAATAATACTTGCCTTCAGGTTTCAAACAACCAATAAGGAAAGCAGTGAGCTCAAACTACAATAGAATACTAATATGATTTAAGGAACGGAGCACTGATTCATCAAAGTCACCGCTCACAAATCGCTCTTAGCCAGAAACTATGGATCCATCCCTCAGCAAAATAAGGACTTTCCCCGGAAATAAAATCAAACATTTAATAGACCATAGCATTCCATTCATTATGCTAAGCTAAATGACTCTGACACACACTGTGCAAAAACACAAATGGGACCAGCGGAGTCATGCAACAGATAAACAGAAATGATTTAACTTCAAAAAAAGATTTTAAAGAAAGAAATTTTCATTTTTGTCATTCAAAGTGGTTTGCTGTGACATGCACCAGGCTAGAAAAACAGAGTCAGAATCGTATCCAGCTGTGAAGATCTAACAGGGAACTGTAACACTTAAGTCTTTTATTTAAGCTAACGTCTTCAGAAAAATGCCACAAACATTTCTTTGAGTGAGGCATATAAGACCCATTTAGGTTTCCTAAAGATACCTTTTTCTGTTAGGGAGATATTTCAGTGTGAAGAACCTCTTAACGGGTTTTAATGTAAAGAGTAGAGAAAGTACGGGTTCAATTTAAAGGTTCTTCCAAGAATTACATGAAGGTTCTTGGTTTTTTAAAATTTAAAAGGTCCTTCACACTACAGTGGAGTGGTGGTGTGATGGTAACAGCTAAGAGGCATTAGGGGAGGAGCCACAAGCTTTTAATGCCTGAATTCTTCAGCCAGTTCAGGGGAGAACTTTGGAAAGAAAGGACACCAAAATACTGAGTAAGGAGTGGGATTTATTGGTGTTTGGCTTTACTTTATGGTGTAAAGTGTAAATAAAAGTAATGATCTGCACCCATGCTTGGTCTGTGTGTGTGCATTCATTGGGTCCTCCTTAGCTTCCACAGCCAACGTGACACATCCACAAATTCTCCACAATGGAGAAACATCCACAAATTTACAAAATAAAAAAAAGGAAGACCCATCTATTGAAAGGTTCTTTAAGCAACCAAAAATAATTATTATATCATGCAAAGAACAGCCTTATTTTTAACAGAAAGTTATATAAAATGATTATGAATGCCCTGTTGGGTACCTAAGGCATTATTCTTGACCTTAATCCTTAATACATTTACGGAGGTGCATGCAAGCACCTCAGATTTACTGCTATATTAACATTACTAGAATTACATATAATAATGGAGAAGACATGTGTAAGTTTGCACGGCAAATGGCTCTAATTGTGCTGTAGACATAATCACCCCAGAAAGAAAATCTGTCATCAAATTTCTCAACAATGAACAGTTTCACAGCAAAACACAAAAGACTTTGTTTGCGTCTTATAATTATTAAATTATGCAAAAAATCTGTGGAATTACCATTTAACTGTAAAACTTATTAGAGCACAAACAGTCAAAAATCTAACCAATCATTCGTTAGTTACATACAAACATGTGTAGTGTACACTTCATAACTACTGAAAATGGAAAGAAAGATAGGTGCTGCTTGAGTAAAAGCTTGCACTCACACACACACATACACACACACACACACACAAAAACACACAAACACACACACACGCACACACACACACACACACACACACACACACACAGTGCTGTGCGGAAGCTGGGGGGTGAACTCCTTTGGCACGCACTGGCTCTCGGAGCAGGTGTGAGATTGTAACACAGTGGATAATTTAAGCTAAAGGTCTGCACCAGAGGCTCCTGAAGCAGGTGCAGAACTGCAGCAGCGCACCCTGAACTCTGATCAATTAAAAAAGACCTTAATGGTCTCATTTCCAGGAGGCATAAAACCTCACCCTCATTTGTAACCCATATCTGTCATCCGAATCATCCCCCCCGGCAACATCCATCACCTCCCACCCCCTAAAACCCGCCACCAAAACCCTCGCTATGGTCTGTTCTCAGACTTGGTAAACGGTAATCAATGTCATCCAGGGCTCACTGCTCCATCCGAGCGATTTATCAGTAGGGGGCTGTGAGTGTAGGGTCCCTCGTGTTTGTGGGCCCGTCAGACATAAATCACAAGCAATCTATAGCGCGCTCGTCTGCACGTCTATGATTTACGGACAGCCCGCTCATGTCCTGCTCGTATTTACACAGGAAGTACGTGAGCGACAAAGGGGGGCGGTGGGTGGGTTGGGGGGTGGTTAGAAATCTTCATCCTCAGCTTCACTGCGCAATGTCACATCGAATTGCAAGTGCTGTTCAGGAAAGCAGAACATTTACACTACGTGAGCAAGGCAATTGGATGATATTTATCATTTTTGCAATTTAATTACAACACAATGCATCAAAAAGCTAGTCTGACTGCATCAGAACCCTGACCAGCAGTGTGTTTTATTTTAAAGAGAGCATAATTAGTTCTGTTCAACTGTATTTAATGCATTGCGCTATCTGAAAATATGAATAAAATGATTGGCTGACATATTTAATTTGGCACTTCTGACTATTTCTGTCCATTCCTGTTTAATAAAAAAAATACAAACATTTGTATTGAGACATATGTCTGGGATATATTATTTTGACAAATCCCCGACCCCAATGTAAATGGTCTTCACACAAAAAAAGAACCATGCACTGAACGGATAATAAAAGCAGTTCTTTTTTGGCATCACTCCAAAGAACTCTGTTCAGCACCTTTATTTTTAAGAGCGTGTGCAGAAGTGGGACATAACTGTAATAAAAGCAGATCACAAGGGAACAAACTAATTTCAAACCATTTCTCCAGCATCTCTCAGTCATGTTAGATAAAATAAGATTTTGATACAGTAACTGAAGGCAAAGGCGGCATGCGGCAATAACTAAGCCTGCATTAGAGGTGAGTAAGCCTGTATATGGTCTACTCTGAATATAACTGCATCCCGGAGGTAAAAAATCAAAGCAGTGCACACCTTGGCCAAGGCACCTCAACCCATTAGAAACTACTGTTAATTGAGAATTGGACCAAACTCTGTTTCAGAGTTTGCTCCCGACAGCACAGGAGACCGAGTTTAATTCCATTCCACTGAGGATAAAGACAGTCCTAGATAACACGGTCTTTTGGTCAAAGCCAAACCTCCAAATCTCTAAAAACTGTGACTTTACAAGAATTGAAAAAAACTTTTATAACTTGTTATGGAAGTTAAAGTACAAAGAATACAAGTACTATTTCAATTGGTCCATTCATCATGAAATGTCCATGTAATGCAAAGGTCAGCCAGTGTTTCATATATATGAGAAAAATGACCAAAATAGAGATGCAATGATTGGTTCCAGCAGCGCCGAAATGCTTCACATAAACGATCTACCTCTCTCAGCAGTCCGTATGTAGAGGTTTTACCATAATTACACTATTATTCTCCTCACTTCAAACACTCTTTCCCTCCAATCCCCATGGTGATGTCCATGGGCCAATTATAAGGCAATACGTAGAGCAGTGCTCACGCCACCCTGTCACAGGGTCCAGTTTACATATTCATCAAGACTGGCCAGTAAATCATCTCCAACATTATAATTGTCTTCTACTTCTGCTAAATTCTGCCCACGAATACACCACTCATTTCGAAAAGTTTTGAAACTGTCTAATTACGAACAAAACAGCTGAGAACATTTGAGAGAAGTCTGCTTGTCGTGTGTGATGGATGGGCACTGGATTTGTCTATTATCAAGAGTGACAGGCAAGTCCTCGCTGGTCCTCTTTTAATGTTTTTCATGGCTGGCAGTGGATCATCAGCTATTTCAACCGGAGAGGTCCTCCGTGATTTCAGACACATCTCTTCTTCCACCAGATGCCCATGCAGGCAACTTCAGATATCCTCAGTGTTGAACACTGGCCTGCAGCATGCAGACAGACATAGATGGACTCCTTAAAGAGTTCATGCAACATAAGGGGGGTTAAGTTCTGCATATATTTTAGGAAAATCATGCATTAGCCCACGATGGATGAATATCACCGGGCTGCAGAGTTAGAAGACAAGCCTTACAGATTCCTCGAGCAGTAAAAAAGCTTTACGACTTCACAGAAATCCCATATTTCCAGCGACCATCGCCTCGGACGGGGGTTAATTCGACTTGAATTACAGCAAGTGCGCAGCCAGCCGCGTCAAGAGCCCACGGCCAGAATAAAGGCAGAACTGGTCAAAAACTGACGAGAAGCAGTTTTATTCAAGGTCTGATCTTCTGAGCAGTCTGAAATGAACGCCGCTTCTGTCAGGGAGGCTCAGGGAACGTCTGGAGCAGAGAAGACGAAGCTGAGGATCTCCAGCCGTGGTGTGAGCAATGCGAGCAGCCCACTCGACCCCCACTCATACCAAGACCCTCCGTCAACTTTGTACCTCACAAACTACTAGTGGTGTGAAAGGTGTCCATCTCCAAAGTTCTACTGTCATTAGGAGAAACGACGAGGCAACAAGTTACCAACACACACACACGCACAGCATCCTCAGACATGTTCCTTGTAAGCACGGCAAGTCACGCGCCTCACCTCCTCTCCAACTAAACCAGAGCGTGCCCGGAGACCCGGGGACCAGCGCGCGCGCCTGGAAAGACAGAAAGAGAGTAAAGCGCTCACTCTTACCCGGTTAGACCTCAGATGAGGAGCCGGTGGGTTTCCCTCTCCCCGAGGTCCTTCAGGGTGCCGATGCCTCCTCGGCTGATGCTCCGCTCGTGTGCCGAGATGGGAAACAAACGGTGCCGCGCGCACCTCTTTCGCACCTCTCTTTCTCTCGCGCGCGCCACGCCGGTAGCGGAGCTCGCGCTCTACAACGACCAGAGATACACCACAGAGAACCTCTAGCGGTAGAGTGGAGAATCGAGAGAGAGAGAGAGAGAGAGAGAGAGAGAGAGAGAGAGAGAGAGAGAGAGAGAGAGAGAGAGAGAGAGA
>JBBPDE010000107.1:19300626-19314646 GCA_037974605.1 Nannopetersius ansorgii | reverse complement strand
TATGCCTGTGTTTGTGTGTGGGTGTGTGTGTGTTTGTGTGTGTGTGTGTGTGTGTGTGTGTGTGTGTGTGGGTGTGTGTGTGTGTGTGTGTGTGTGCAAATAGTTTTTTTTTCATTTGGAATGGGTGCTGAGTTCTGGGCCAGCTTATCTGCACTCAGACAGACTAGAGCATGCATAATGCTGCTTCTATCTGTAGGTCAGATCTTCCAGTGTGATTCTGGCCCACAAGAAAGCCCCCCCCCCCCGTCCCATATTTTCCTCCACACAATGCTGCTGATACTCGCTCATCCCTAGATAGTGGGGGGCTTTCCTCAGATTTCACTGAGCCGATCATCTCCACGATTTGATTTTATCTCCCTTACAGCACTAGGGCCCTCGAACTGTCCAAGGAACTGGCCAAGTGACTAGCTCAGCCCCCTAGAAACATTTGCTTATCCACAGCATTGCAGCGGAAGCGTGGCAGAGCAAGGCAACACTAGAAAGTTGAACTGCAGTTGTTGTTTCTTTCTGTTTTTTTTCTGTTCTAATAACACTGTGAATTACATACAGGAAAGGCAATGAGTCATTTCCTAACAGTCCGTGCACCTAAAAATAGGTCCGCTTATTTACCACATTAATCTCTTTCCTCCCTCACCAGGAGACTCAGCATGGGGCGAGCGCAATTCGGTTATCTCCAGCAGAAAGTTCCTTTAGTCACATAATATTAGGAGGCCATTGCATTATGTACATTGGTGGCTGAACACGGAAAGCAATTTATTGTGGTTTTCAGACTACTTTAGTTAAACAGGTTTTGTCCTCTGTCAGAGGCAGACAAATGTGTGGCGGGTTGGAACAAAGGCACGCCGTTAAGAAACGTCCAGAAAGATCATCATCTACATTCGTATCGGCCTTATAGGAAAGGGAATTTTAGCCGCAACGAGAGGAAACCAATATTGCAATGTTATATAAAAGCCGGCCATTATTGGGTTCTGTGGTACAGTTGTTTCCAAATGCTATTTTCTTTGTAGCACCCTTTAAAATGCATGAGTTCTGGTGTCACCGCACAAGCCTACTCATAAAAAACAACACGGGGGCCTATTGGGGGTTGCCGGTGAACAAGGTTCATAACTGAAAAGAGCAAAGGCACCTAGATGTTTGTGGCTTTATCCTAATGCTCATTTACTCACAATCATAGTTATTTTCCATTGCTATCTTACCAGCTGAAGGATCGAGGTGGTGAAGGGCAGTTTGGCACTTTCATGCCTTACCTCCACAGTTGTTAGTTTGTTGTCTATTTACATTTGAGGGGCACATTTTCACAATTATCACAACTATGTGTATAATAAATCCTTCCAACGATAACAACTAGCGAAATAAATGTGTAACCTTAACCACTAGCTGCTTAACCACTAAGCCAGGAAATGGATATGCATTATATCCACCCCAACTGAATTAAAACAATGCTAAAAATAATGAAATAGACCAAGGCCATGATAAATCAAAGTTAAACCTTTTAGAGCTGAAAGTAGCTACAGGACCAGAAAGGATTCAAAACAGGTGCCAAGGTGCCACATGTCTGCTTGTCCAATTACTTGGCTAAGGTATAGCCAAGCGAAAGTTACTGGCAAGCATGTTCTGTCAAGTGTCAGGTTTAGTTGATTTGTTGTACAAGCATAAAAAGAAAACTGGATACCAACTGCATGCACAGTAGCCTCCTCTGCAGGGAGGGGCTTTGGAGGTAGGGCTAGAGCACAGCAGACAGGTAGGGGGAGGGACTTGGGAAGATGTATGCATTCATTTTCATAGCTATGTCCTTCTTTTACTCCTACCAACTGGAGCTTTACATTGCTTACATTATTTGCCATTATTTATGGGAAGTAATTCCAAAGTATTGTGTCACAGAAGGATCTAGCCTAGGTTACACAGACAGAAAGTGAAGAAACGTCTTTTTCAATAGCCCCATTGTATGTAAATGGGTTTTGAAGGCAAGTCTTTGAGTAAGTCTACTGAGCTGGTGGCCTAGTGCTTAGGGTGTCAGCCCTGCAATCAGAAAGTCATGGTTTTGAATCCCAAGACTGCTCTGAGATACCCTTGAGCGAGGTATCGTCCCCACACACTGCTCCCCAGCTGCCTGCTGCTTCACTTGGTGAATGGGTTAAATGTAGAGGAAGAATTGTGTGCTGTGGTACGTTCACGTATAACAGAATTGTAACTTTCATTTAACGTGCAGTCTACTGATTTATTAGTTTACCATTGCTAAATGTACTCAAAGGCACACTCACAGTGTTAGATTAGTATACAGCTGAAGATTAATATTGTAAATCAGCTCCATAATCCAAACAAATTGGTTAGTTGTGTTTGGTAGGATGGAATGATTTTTCAGTAGAATAAGGTGTGAGAACATGTTTCCAAATCTGTCGCTGAACATTTTGGCAGCAGAGTGTTGAACAGAGGTGAAGCATTTCACAAGTTTTTTTTCCCTGATTGTTTTTACCAGCAGTCTCTTACAAAAACAGGTGGCTACTGCTCCAAGCATACAGTTAAAAAGGACAGGAACTCTTCGTTTTGTTAATTTAGTTTGATCTTCATCATCAGAAATAATATTATGATATAATACTGTCAAATAAGGATTTGGCACCATGAAGATATTATCATAGAAACCCAAGACAGAATAGTCTATTTGTTATAATGTTATTCTGATGATAACTCCAAAGCGCTGAGAACTCCAAAGAGTGATAAATGGTATCAAGTCAATCGTCTCTATTTACTACTGATGCTGATTCCAGAAAAATTTACTGATATGGCCTTTGTGCTACAGAACCTCTCAGTGCATTGCCAGAATAACCCTTAACCCTCCATTCATGAAGGTTCTAACACCTAATTAATGTTCTAAACAAATTATGTTCGATTTCTATGAAAGGTTAAAATGGTGCTCTGTTAAAGTGAGTAACTATGGCATGTCTGTTTTTTTTATCACAAAAGATGAATGAGCTTGTAGCTTAGGAAATATATTTTCTGTCACTGGACTCTCAAGGTTGGAGAGAGAATCACTGAGCAACTTGTAAACTATCAAAAGATATTATGAACAAGCAGCATTCCTGTGCCATAAACAAAAGAAATGATGCACAAGCATGACTTAGTGGTCTTAATTGCTGAAGATTCAGAGAATGTCTGCCCATTTATTCCATTAGAAAAGAAAATCAACAGAGGCTCGGATGAGAAGATGCAGTTCTTTTTCTCATTGATTTTTACACTAGAAATGAATTTGACTGCAGAGTTAAATGCTGTTGAATTAACTTCAAAAAACAAATGCAATGATTTGATCTGAGGGCGATAAAATAAAACTACAGGCAAAGTGTGGACTGAACCAAGCCTTATATAATCTTTGACAAAAATAACCCTGCAATCTCTCACTTCTCTGTTCTGAGAAAACACTGCACTAGTCGACATGCTGTGATGATGAAAGAAGAGGAGGATGTTTTCTTTCGGATGGCTTTTGCATCGTACATTTTACAAATAGAGGCAGCTCTCTGCTTGTTCCTTCAGCTTCGTTCGTTCCCAAAGGAAATAGAACCTATAAAAGACACCTCGATCAGACACTCTCTTTTTCACCTGGTGCCTGTGTGCTGGAAGACAGCTTTTTGTCACAGTTGCCCCCACAAGACCCCGGCCCGGGCCCTGTTCAGCCTTTACCACAGCTCTTCAGAGCTCTGTTTCACATTAGCTCCACTTTAGTTTGAGCTTCTGTTTACAATCTTTGTTTGCACCTGTGTCTGGTTCTTTTTCCCTGTGTGAAGTTACTCTTCCCTGTGTGTAGTTACTTTTGCACCTGTGTTTAGTTTACTTTTGCACCTGTCTGTAGTTCCTTTTTCTTGTGTATAGATACTTTCATACCTGTGTCGTTATCCTTGACTGTCATACCAGATATTTGTCTTTGTATTTTCTTAACCTAGGAGTAAAATTTGTTTGGCTCTTTGGCCCCCCTTGTTGCTAATTTTTGCAAAGTGCAACATTTGTGGTGGGTAGAAGGCCAAAAAATAGATACAAATAAGGAAGGTACGGTGGCACCAGAAGCATTTTTATTTGGAGGGGATGGGAAACAAAAAGTGTGAGGGACGAACAAATGATTTTAAAAACTGCTATAATAGTTTCCGGCACCCATGGCAAGGTAGGTGTGTTTTTTTATACAGTTTTACATATGTTATACTTTACACATTTATACATTTCCTTATCTTAGCAAAATAATAAAATACCTTCAAAATATTAATAATAATTAATATTTCTCTTGGTGGATAAGGGCTGTCCTTAGTCTACAATGTATTGTAACTGTTTGTATCTGTATGTTTACATCATGTCTTGTTTTATAGTTTTGTCCATCCTATTGTTGCTACCATGGAGATATTCTGTTGTTAACCTAGACTAACCTGGTACATGCATCCAGCCTCCATTGCTGCTGCTCCAGTGCTGCATGGCTGGGACATTGTACATATTTTTTTTTTTAACACTGAGTGTGTTTGATACATAAAGCAGATTGTGTTGTCAGTACTTCAATAACAATGGATAGCTGCATGTTTCCTAAGATAAGACAATTAGTCAAATGATGGAGCCTATAAACATCATAAACTGCTTAGTAACAAATAGCTGATTGTATGTCGGCTCACTACGCTATGCTTTTCAACTTGATTACAAACCATGTTTTTGGGAGGTTAATTGTGTATTTTTGAGTTTTATGATATTACATTTTTACCACATCGCCCTGGCTCAAAGTACATATCTGATGAGGAAACACTGAGTATTTAAATGTTGAGTTTCCATCACCGGCAGCCGCTTTCACATTTTGGGTTTAGACAAGTCACCCAGGCGATAAGGCAGCAGGAAGAGTAGTGTGTGTGTGTGGTACAAGGTCATACACGCTACATATCACCCCTCTATCTTCCACTCACCCCATCATCACCCTTACACAGCCAGCCGCAGGGGCTGAGGGGAGGGTGGTGGTGGAGCTGAACGATGGAGAGAATTTAGAAGAATGCATGCCTCCTTTCATTGAATAAACAGCGTCTCAGGGATGTCCCGCGGGAGCTCCACAGCCTTGGAAGCATAATGGTTTGTGTGAGATGTCGTTTTTTTCCCCCTTTTCCAGCATGTGTAGGGTACGGCTGTGGAATCTAATTTGGTACAGACTGCTAGATTTCCATATATACAGCGGCATGCATTTGATACTGGAACATTTGGATGACAGCTTGAGTTACAGCAGAACGTTTGTATGTTTTTCTTTCCTTTCTATTCTGCCTGATAGTATCTGCAACCAAACCCAGTTACAGGACCCAGCAACTCCTATAGACTTATCAATCAGCAACAAAGGATCTCATATCTGTAACCGTGCATTTTAACTGCAACGTAATGAAAGCCCATGGGCAGTAATTATAATACAATGAGTATTTATTTCTTGACAGTACATATTAATCAAGATCTAATAACAGATTTGAAACAAGTTTTTATTGCCATAGCAGTGGGGTAAATAGAGTCCAACTAGAGCTTTTATCACAGTTTGCTATTTATTAATATAACAAAAATGCATTAAAGGACCAGACGAGGTCACCTGCCAAACCAGCAGTATGTCCCATCTGATATTTGTTTTAAAATAAATATATTCAGTGTGGCTGATGTGCAAAACATGATGAATGGAGATTTTTTACATCCCAGTGACACATGCATAAACATTAGTAGAAGAGATAGATGGGAGGGATGAAAGCTCCAGTATGCAGCCATTACAAGTGACTCAAATTCAGTGCAAGTAATACATTTTTCTCTCTTTCTCTCTTTCTCCCTCTTGTACACATACGATAGAATGTTAGTAAGCCTCTCAATAAAATCAGAACTGTTCTTTTGGAAAGAAGTGCACTTAAAATGTTAAGTGGAACAAAAAATGGAACTGTACTATAGTTAGTTCACCAACTGGCTTATATATTACCAGAAAAAAAATGCTTTATAAATACTGCCCAACCTACACTTGATGAGGCATGTTGTGAAAAGTCTATATTTGCGAAGCAAATGAGACCCTAGAAGCTTTGTAAAGTGTCATTAGAATATGCTCTTACAAAAAACATAAATCAATGAATGCACATTTTTAAAGAAGTAGATCCCACATGACTAAAGGTCAGACTAGAAATGTGGTGTAGACTACATACTGTAAAGTCCACCTTTTTGCTGTGTTGTGTCCAGAGCTGATTAATCAGCCAATTAAAAATCTGATTTACATTGCATTTAATCTGTGCTGTGCCATCATTCTTGTTCGGCAGTGTGCCATTTATCTAATATGTGTGGTTTTTCACTACATGCCATTTTGTCGATTTCAAAAGAAATCAATTCGGACCTACATCCATGTAAATATAGCCATTAAATTTTTTCGCTGTTCATTTTGACAAAGAGAGATGATTCATATCGATAAAAGATATAGTGCATGTGTGTGTGTGGCAGAGATTGAGAGAGATTGGAAGTAAGATAGGAGAGGGATGGGTTGATAAGAGATAAAGATTCACTTTTCTTCATACTTCATGGGATGGCGATCAGGGATCTTATGATTACATTTGGTTCCAGCATCCTGCACCAAGTAAATATAATTTTATAGTTATCTGAGTCTAGAAAAGTAGAGGAATGAATGAAAAAAAAAGTTAACTTACTTAGATCAAGCCTCTCTTTGAAAGATATCTATGATATTTCCATTTTGACAATATCACACAGGGTGGACTGAAAGTCTGCCTTCATCGGAATATTATATTACCCCGCCTCGCATTTCCACAACGCTCAATCAAGTCTTTCCCCTAGCCAAAACATCAGCTTGAATGTAAATATGATCAATGTGCAAATGTGCTTGTCCAGAGGTGAAATGCGACTTGTTTTGTCCTTTGTGTACACTCCAATATTTCACTCCATCGTGGAAAAAAAAAGATCTCATTCCAGATTAAGACAGAAAAAAAATGTACTGTTATGACAAGAACCTCGGGAAGCCTCGAAACGGATTGATTCACGATTTCCTTTTCCTCAAGTGCCTGAGTCTGGAGCTCACTTCAGACTGCAAATGAACATTCCTCGGCCAGTTCCGAATGCAAAAGATTTCGCCTGGTAATTAGGCTGTATGCTCATGAGCCTGGAAGAATTATGTAAATTCTCCATTGTATAAATACCTCCCTTCATTTTTGCATCAAAACAAATACATGATAATTTGAGCAAACGGTTGTAAACATGGCGGTGTTTGCTTTGGTAAATCAACTGTAGGTATTTTTCATGAAGCAAGATGAAAAATGCACAATTTGATGCCGGATTCGAAACATTGAAGCGATTTCATTCGTGATTAAGAAATGCATTAAGGATTCCGCAATGAGGGCGGCTTTCATGATATTACGCATGCTCTGGGTATCATCACGAGACAGGATGAAAGTTTGCCGATTGAAAAAACGAAGACGTTCAAGTCTTTCAACATTCCCACATCAGCAGGGACGCATTCAAAGTTCTCCTTCTCTTTAAGCAGACTTCACTTCAAAACTTACACTGCAGCATTTGATCCATCCTGGATTTTCTACAACAATTGGAAACATTTTTATCTTCTTAAAGAAGGCATGAATCATTTAGTCAATGAGAAAAAGCTTAATCAAGCTTGGACTGTGGAGAAAACAAACGTGTAGAGTGGATATTTGTTCCTATGCAGATAAACGGATGAAAGGGACACTGGCAGTCTTTGTTCGGGAATGTTGTAAACCAAAGACAAGGTCATATTCTGGATAATCACGCACGACAATGACAGTGATGGACATAAAATGATTTGCTATGAGAAATGTGTCTATGCGAAGATGAATGACATCCAATAAGGCAAACGGATCTCTCTCTCTCTCTCTCTCTCTCTCTCTCTTTCTCTCTCTCTCTCTGTCTTTCTTTTGTAAAGCGCTAAAAAGGGGAAAAAAAGAGGGAGGCCCTAAGTGGTGTAATGAAAATTCAGCAACACATCTCTCTCCTTTATAGCCATTAATTCTTCATAGCAAGAGTCATATTTTTCAAGAAAATTAATTCTGGTGACTGATTTGCTTTTGTAATAACCTAATAGTTTGCCACTGGCCTGTGCACTCAACTGGAACAGATAGAGAGAAGCATATATCGATTGAGCGGCTCGCACAGCAGCTGATTTAATACACAGATTTAATTTTGTTTCACTCGCCTATTTGCTGCAATACCCTCCTTGATAAAGCAGAGAAGAAGAAAAAATAGTAAAAAATGAAAGGGAGGATTCAAAAAACGAATGCATTTTAATTTCGGGCCGAGAATGTCAATGTCACGGGCAACGGCAAGCCTGTTCTGAATACAGTTTGAATGACAAGCCACATAACAGCATATTAACATGGCGGGCGAAGAGGGGAGTGTTAAACATCATGAGAATATTTTTTTTAAAAAAGGAAGGAAGAAAACAGCGAGAACACATTATGGAGCATCAAGTGTAAGATGTGACCCCATTTGTGACTCTAAATGATTAATCAAATGGTGGCATAAAATAAATCAGAGAAGATGAGGTTGAAAACATCTCCAAATTAAGAATTTCCATTCAGTCTTTGGGAGTAAGATGGCAAAAATGGGGAGAAATGTGAAGAGAAAGGATTAACAACCACTACTGGTTCTTGAAAGAAACTTTGAAAGGATATTTCAGTGTAAATCTCTTTAAAGAAGAACTATTTTTTATTAAGGTTTTTTTTTTTAAATTTCAAATGTAATTAAAACATGTACAATTCAATGTTGATACAGTGTGAGAGGGGCCTCCACAATTGCAAACCACTGAATAATTTTGAAGAAAGTACAGAAAACACACAAAGGTCATCCCATAGCACATACCTAGACTTCCCAATTCATGTCAAGGAATTTTTTTGAAAAGTGAAAACTTCTTTTAAACTCATAGGACCTTGCAAAACTCTACTTCAAACATTTTTTTAGTTATGATTTTTTAATTTGGCCCTGTGAGCTAAATTTAATAATTTCTGCAGTTCTTTGTTACCCTCTACAGCTGCTGATTTTTAACTGGATTGGACTGAAATTTGTTGTCACTGAATGTTTAAAGTTATTTAAAAGTACGTAATCCTAAAACTTTTTACTTGTCAAAAATGCATTTCTCTTTCTTATAAACATATTTTTATTCAGTTTTAAATCATTTGGATCAATAGAGTTCCATCACATCTAGACATTTTTATTATTTTGTGCAGCCACAGAAATACATTGCTTCTGGGTTGTTATTTTCACTATTGTCTCTACCTTTTCACTGGCTGTAATAATACATTCAGTGGTCTTACTTATTACAAGATATTTGCCATGTGTTGTTTTCAAGGTTTTCTGTCCCTGTGTGATGGCCTGTTTTCAGCAGATTCAAGAAACTGACTAGAAAATAACAGCTTGTAAGGGTTTGGTTTTTCAATACTAGCTGATTTTATGAGTCTAGTCAAAATATCAATATTATTACTGAAGCACAGTAGACAAGTATATATTTTTATTTCAAACTTTTCCATTATTTCTAACATCATCAACTAACATAAGAAGTTAAGCAAGCAAGTCTGAGCCTACCTGAAATGCAGATGTAAATTAATGAATTTATCTTTTAGCAATGTGATACTAGGATCATTGAATCAGGCTCTACTGGAAAAAAACTCGAAGAAGAAGCTATCACAATCCCTACTTCTTGAATTGGGAACATGATCTCACCATTACATCAACCTCCTTCAAGATGAATGACCCACAATCAAAGTGTTACGAAGTCCCCTTTTCAAAAGGTTTTTACATGACTGTAGTGCAAAGTAGTAACCTCTGATGGTTTTCTGCTGGCCAACATACAAGCCAATAATGCCTAAGAATCTTTATTTTTTGTAAAGAGTTTTTCATCATGACAATGTTTTTTTATTCTAAACACACGCATTCATGCTCTCTCCCTGACAGGTGCTTTGGCTACCAAAGGTGAAGGCTTCCACAAGAAAAAAATAGACAGATAGCCTGTATGCAAGTCTCCACAAGCTTGTCATTTCCAGTTGCCAGAACATCTGCTGTTGGACCGTAATGAAAAAGAAAACATTGTGTGATGCTTTTTTGTACCCATTTCCACCCAGATGCAGACACTGGCAGGCTGAACAGTGGTGTATTGTTGAAAAGAGTCTATAAATGCTCTTGATGTGTCATTCCAGCTGTCATCTGTAGATGATCTGTGTCATGTTGGCTTACGTGAACAATTGCGTGCCAGGATGCACAGTCATACACGGCAAGCAGAAAGAGAGAAAATCACTGGAGCCACCATGACCTCCAATGTGAAAGACACCATTAGTGTTTGAATAAACTTGTTTTATGAAAGAGCCTCAGGTTTGTTGCCCTCCTCTGATGGAAAAAGACACTAGTCACACGTAATATGTAGCCAAAAAACTGTTTTGTTTTAAAGAATGAAAATATCAATATTTATTTATTTCCTTTGAATCGAAAAAATAATAATTGTCTTGTTCCAACCTTAGGAAGAGTCCAGCTCGTAAAGCCGCAAAGCCACAATTGTGACATGGAGAATAGTAGATACCATTACTGTATATGTTCACTCCTGTAAGTACCCGTTCTCTTTCTTTTCTTTCTTTTACTCACTCTATAAGATTCCTTCAGCTCATACAGATATTCTCAAACCTCCACTCTTTATGCACAATATAAGACCACAGAATTTCACAAAGTCTCTTTTGAATTTGTTTAATTGGATAAATTAGAATTCAAAGGCTTCTTTGGAAACTCGAGAGCGATACTGAGTATAATCTCTCTTTCTCTCTTTCCGTCTTTGCCCTTTTTCTCTACTTCTCTTTCTCTCTTGCCTTTCCTTCATTCAGCATATGAAAGTGACCTGTCTCCCCTGACCATAAAAGCCAGAGACATGCCCTGTGGGGGACTGTTAGTGGAAACCCATGTAGCTGAGTGATTAAAACTTAATGCCATCTAGTCCTGTCCTCCATCCATTAGATGCAAAGCAAATAAATGAGCCTCACCTCGACTCGCTCATTATCCAAAAGCATGTGTGAATGAGAAAACAGTCTGGATGATTCACGTGTTTGATCTTATTGTTCTCGGCTGTAAAAAACGAGTTTCAATACGAATGTCGTCATGACCCGTGTTAAAAGGCAGTCCAGCTCTAAGGTTAATGAAGAGCTAACAACTCATGTACCTTTGTAGTACACTATCTCTTCTGTACTGTTAATGAAATTATCCGTGCAGGTAGTAGATTTTCATTCTGACAGAACAGTTATTAGCCTAATCGATAGTTCTTAATCCAAACCCATTCCAAGCTTGTGTCAAAAAACTCATAAGAATTACAGTCATTTGCAAAAGTTTGGATGGCCCTTGTGAATATAACATATCCCCTACAGAGCACACACTCTTTAATACCACTGCACATTTTAATACAATTTATTATCTGAATTTAACATACTGGGGGAAACAGTCATATTTTAAATTTGGCATATACAAAGGCACATTAGATAGTTTAGGTTTAACTTATGTTTTATATTTATGTTAAATTCAGTAAATTGGTAAAACGTGTGCACTATAATTAGCAGAAAATGCATATTTGAGTTTGTTCACTTATAAAATCAACCAAACAAGGATATTTGACCTCTATATAAAATACATAATAATATAATGGACTGCCTTTGATTATTAATAAGGCATTAATTAGGCAATATTTTTTCTTAATGCTAACTTAATCTTGTTTTTCTACCCAATTTATAGTACATAATTATTTACATGGAACTACATAATGACAATGGACTACAATTATATAATATATTGCATTTACATTTAGTTTCTATTCTATTGATACAGTCCATCTAGTACCTTCTGACTTTTGTCTAGTCATTGTCAACAACAATGAAGCATGTGGCACAAATGTAATGTAAAACATCAACACATTTTCATTTAATTCAAATAATGTAAAAATATGTTGTTTTCTTCTTACAAATACAAACATGAATTTGTACTTTCGGTTTATTTTGAATTTTTCAGTTACAGTTAAAAACCGTTGGTGAGGTAAACTTTGGATAGCCCTCTTTGGATGTCTTCTACATTCCTGCTAATTTAAACATCTGAGTATTTTCAGGGGACAATCCGAGTTAAGTGGGACCAGAAATAGTGTATATGGAGGGTGTGTGGGGCCATAAGAAAAAAAACCCCATTAAAACTGTCCCTAGACTTATAAATTCTTGCAAACTGTAAATCATGAGATGCTGCGGAGAAACCAAACTGTTTTCAAAGCAACTACAGGGACTCAGAATAGTGGTATTACTTGAAACTGGAGATGATTTGTGGAACAACTAATGTATCTGAAACGATCAGTACGAACCAAGCAGTGTGAAGTGGTGGGTAAAGTGCTACTTAGTTCAGCCGAGACAGTTTTCAGTGCAGAATTATTTTCAGTCTGCCAGATCAGTGTGGCCTCATCCATAAAAAAAACCCTCCAAACCCTGCCAAAAGAATGTTCTCTCAGCTTTCAATCCCACATACAACCCTGTAAAATCAGTGCTGTTTTCGGCACTTGCCACAGTAAACAGAGATCATTAATTTAAAGATCAATCCTGGTAATGTGCTGGACCCATAAGCACAGAGGCCATTATGAGCTGCAGGGAGAGAGGCTAAAGGTCAATCCCCCCCCCTCCTTTTCCTTCAGCAGGAGACCACAGGCTAATTAAGCATGTCATTAGAATGAGGATAAATGAAGAATGTCTGGTATTAGCACTTTGGATCTTGGTGGTGAATTGTAATTGGAGTTGAGACTCAGTGTGGTACAGATGTTTCCAGGTGATGAATAGGTACTAATGGTGTAGGCGACAACATCTTTGTTATTGCTCTCAAAAGGCTACATGATGTTCAGTTTTGGCTGGTGCAGTGGATAATTCAGTACAGCTTACCAATATCTAGAAGATACATTGCAGAAATAACGATAGAATTTCACCACAAAGGAGAATCACAATGAAAAATAGTAGCAATGTTTGATCACCCTCAGTAACATATCCATCATTTACGCTGGGGAACACTGTGGACATGCCCCCCACCACTTTGTGTCACTGTTCGTTTCGCCCCTGCACTAACGATAATAAGGAATAAAATGACATTTTACATCACAATGACAAAGAGTCAATATGCTTATGTAATCAGACTCAAAACTCGGACACGAGTGAATTATCACACTGAAACCATCAAAATATTATTTATTTTGTGTCACAAACTGCCATTATAAATAAGCAAATGAATAAGCATTTACTTCACGATTAAGTTGCTTATTATTGCCAGCCCCCATTTAAAATCAAATGTTGCTATAATGATTCTGTTCTGAATCTGTGCACAAACTCACTCAGACATTATTGTAGTACATCCAACAGTAAAGGCAGCATAAGAGGCCGTTCACATATCGCGCCTAAAAACGCGTGGAAAACGCTAGGCGCATTGCTTTCTCCTTCTTTCCAAAAGTGCTCGAGCGCATGCGCTCCGGAAGTCTCTGTCATTGCTGAGCAACCATCAGCCGCGCTCTCCATTAATTTCAGCAATGGATTTCCACCAACGAAAAACCCTTGCTGTAACTACACGATTTATTTACGCGGAAAAGAAAAAAACGCTCTAGTGTTTGGGAGCACCCCATTCTTCAAAAACATAAAAAACCCCATTATTAAAAGAAAGTTCTGCTAGGGATACGGTTAAGGCTCATTTCTCATGCAATTATCACAGTCTAGTGCAAGTGCTTTTTGACCCTTTGGACGAACATGATATAATATTGAAACTCCACTACTCATTGCAAGATTCAGGAGAACTTAAACATATAATGAATAGAAAGGAGAGTGAAATATAAAGGCTGATCCTCCTGAAAAATGAAATGATGTAATAGATTTATTATATGATACTAGTGTATTTATAATAATAATAATAATAATAATAATAATAATAATAATAATAATAATAATAATAATAATAATGGGTTCTCTAAGGCCCCGTCCATGCTGGGCCCTCT
>JBBPDE010000107.1:19261119-19272366 GCA_037974605.1 Nannopetersius ansorgii | reverse complement strand
CCCCCCCCCCCCCCTCCACATGGAAAACGAACTCTGTCTGAATTGTACATAATGTCATCAATTCAGTTAAAAAGGGTTTTTACAAAGCCAAAAACCTTTCTGACAATCTTCCTGCCCACCTGAGTGCACATGCTCATTTTAGGCAATTTTCCAACAAAGCAGTGTTGCAGTGGTCCTACTGACTCTGTAAAGGAGGTCATGGTAACCTTAACCTAACATCTGAGAAGTTTCATTACAGCAAGTTAAAACCAATCAGTTATCATGACTGAATACCTATGAATTATGTCATATTATTTTTAATTTATGTTATGGCAGCCAGCCATTCAAGAGCCATTTTGTTACCACAAAGTAAGCGATCAGTGACAACATTCAAAATTTAGATCAATGGGCCAAGTCTATTTGTGGAAATAAATAAATCAGTAAAGTTGATCTTCATAAAAATATAATAGTAACATTCTTTACACTTTCTCCTTAAATTTGAATGTGGTGACACTTGATAATCCACTGAGTACACCATTAAAGCATCTGGAGATAATCTATAAGAAGTTATAATCATGAATAATAAAAAATAAACTACTGACTAGTCTGTTAGTGTAGAGGTATCTTTGCACTGCTAGCTCACTTCCCAAGTATACAACAAAGCTCTTGTGTGGATCACTCTGGATTAGAATGTATGCTAGATGCTGTAAGCATAAATGTAAACACGTGCAAGAGCATATTGTAGTAGTGCTTATGATGTCAAAAGGTGTTCTTCAGTGCACTACATTTATTCGTGAATGATAACAACAAATGCAGTATATTTAGGTAGTACACTCTTCATTTGGACCCTGATTTGCGACTTAATCATTCACAGTTGAAAAATGTGCCTTCTGTCACTTCACCCTAGACCCCACAGTGAACATGCAATGTTGTCCTGTGCTGAAGCGTCTTCTTTTCCTTGATTTCTCTCTCTCTGACAGTCATGACAGTGTCAGGCGGGATTTCGTGACATGTCTCCCTTTGGAACTTGAACTGACAAACTCAGTTTAGCTATGACTTTGAGATTCACAAATTGGAGCAGCGATGACAAGATTAGTTGTTTTTCTTTTCCAAAAAAAACAACAACAGAAAAAACAGGAACAAACACATCTCAAGCATTAACAGTTAAAATGGTTTTCATATTAAGCCCATTTTGCTGTAGAGTTTCGAGTACTGATGGAACGCCAGCCTATTGCTGTAATCTTGGATGTCATTTGTTTAGCAGAAAATGCAAATAAGCACGGGGGGGGGGGGGGGGGGGGGATTCTACACACAGATGTGTGTGACAAATGAAGCATAGACCAAGTTCAGCAGCATCTAACGTTTGCACAGTTTTGAGCCCATAAAGCTTTTAAATATCTTTAACTGTGAACAGATGGTGTGGCCTGGAATTTCCAGCTCGCAGGCAGTCTTAATCAGCCCAGATTGGGTGATTTATAACACCTGACGCAGGCATCCACTCACCTAGCCTTGTTTACGGCAACATTTGTCACAGCGACCTTGCTCTGACCTCTAATCATGTGACTGCAAGGCCACAAGTCAAGAGAAAGACATTACAACCTTTGTATTTTGGCATTAGGTGCAGGTATCAAGGTTGTTTTTTCCAATCACAGGGAGAGCGGTGAGGTGGGGAAGACAGGCGAGATATCAGTAGTGCAGAGCTAATTTTTATTTTCATATTGTGCAGCAAGCATGAGAAGGAAACAAGCCTAAAGGGGGGTTATCAATGAATAACAAATTCATTTGAGTATGTACCTTATTTGCTGCACTTATGCAGACTCTCTTATCTGTCCCGGTGGAACTGATTGGTTAAATAGGCATGGTGAATACACATCGGGGAGCGGCTGCAAGCTGCATGCTAAAAACCACCATGCGCTTATTTACTTCTCCCAAGACACTTGCCAGATTATAAATGTGGTGCATGCCCGAAATGGAAGGCACTTAATGGATTGATATTATCCTACGTGTGGATCACAAAACAAGGAGTGCACTATAAAATTTGTCAAGTGTTTAAAAACGCAACGCAGTCTCAAGGTGATGCGGCAGCAGCACCACTGTAAGTGGAGGACATGACGAATGCTAAACATATCTGTCAAGTTAGCAATCTAGGGATGAGAAAATACAGTCTGAGAAAAATTACATTGGAGCCCGTGGTACACATAAGAGCATCGTGTGTTCTAATATACAATATTATTGCTGTCATAAAAAAAACTCATATCACTGGACCTTTGTAGGAGAAGATGAAAAACATTCCTAACCTTATTGCACATTAATGTAATATTGAAGAATCATGTGGGACCATTTTTGTAAGGCAATCTGTCATAAAATACTCACACAATTAAGGGCAGTTTCATGCAATATAAAAAATGCACAAATATTAATGCAGGGCTGGCTCCAGTCTTTGGGGGCTACAGGCTTGGGCGCCGGAACCATTATAGCAGGGGGGGCATATCCCCCACACTTGTCAAAATCATTCGTTTCGCATCCAACAACCCTCACCCCCCACGGCCAGATGTAGACCGATGCGCTCCCCCAACATTAAAAATGCTTTCGGCGGCCCTGGCTACAGGCATAACTTTTTTTTACTATATCACGCTAATTTGTGTATCACTGATAACTGGACTTGCCTATCTGAGATTCTTGTAAGTAATCATTAAATTTAAAGAAAATATTCTCAGTGTTTTCAATCCAGGGGACTGTCTCACAAAGTCAGATTTGCTAATCCAGCTAATTTTGAGCCCAGTTTGATCTAATCCCGGATTTGCTGTCTGACTGTGGATTGTTATTTCCAGGATATATCACCATGACGACTTATCAAGCATGTTTATTCTAGCTCCAGGACAACAATAACTAATGGTGGTAGTGCTGACAGCATCATGCATGATGTGAGTGTGTTGGCTTAATAATGCCCAGACCTCTCCTTGAGGAGGCCCAGTATTTAAAGTTTCCATCCCATACCTAGTTTATCTGATCAGTCCTTCATTAACTGATTAGACATCTGTGCAATGTCTGGAGAGCACCAAGTTGTCAGGAACCAAACTAAACTGGCTATGGACATCAATAGTTTAAAAAGCTGCTAAAAATGCACTATTCTCCTCTGCCTTCTTTTAAAATTCTGTTCTTCCATTGCAATTTGTTCTATACATTATTTTCTTTATTTTATTCTTTTGTTTGTTTTTTTTTATTTCTTTTATTTTTTTAACCTCCTGCTATTTTATACTTCCACATTTATTCAAAATGTTTATTCTATTCCTGTCAAGTGCATTGAATGACCTTTGTTTATAAAAATGAGCTGCATAAATAAACTTCACTTGTGTTCTTCTAAAATTTACTAATCTAGATACGAATAAACTAGTGCTTCTCCACTGTATGCTGTATGCATGTCTTTTTCGGTTATATAGTGTTTTTTACTGTCTGTCTAAGATTGCAAATCCACAATCCAGTGCACCTTAGGCAAAAATCCTCTAGCTGAGAATGTGATTTCTTTTTTAAAAATCATAAGAATTTCTGAATGAATAAGCTTCAGACCAGCCAACTTTAATTGGAAATGTAACACACACTGTTCTGTGGGAGAATGTGTGTGTGTGTGTGTGTATGGATGTGCTTCAAAATGCAGCAACAGATCACAATGGAAAACAAGTGTCTGGCACAGCAGAGAGCAATTGAAAAATCAAACAGTGCCAATCTTTCTTGTGCGCCTTGGCTGTCGACAGCGCTCCTGGATCTGCATGAGTACCCCGAAACAAAAACCAAACACCTGGACACATCCAAATCAAAACAGCAAACATTACTGCGACATTGTGTCAAGTTCACTCATCCATTTTCCCCTGCGTCACAACATTAGACCTTCAAACACAGTGAAGGCCTCCTTCTTTGAAGACCTGGACTCATTCGTCTGCAGGCCACTAAAAGCCATTACCTATTTGAATCTAATTGCAGCGGCTTTTTATACATCACTTTTATACATGTGTTCCCCCCACAATCCACTTGCTAATGGGGGGTGTTGAGAATGGCATGTTTCTTTCTTCAGAAAAAGCTAACAGCATGTGTGTCCAATTCGATGAGCTACATCAGGTCAATATCTTGATCTTGCCGAGATGGTACAGAATCTGAGAATAAACATCTGGAGCCAAAATATACAAACACATCAAGTAAGTGACCCCTTTGCAATCCAAAACTTTTAAAAGAAAACAACTTTTCTCAAAGGCAGCTTAAAAGCCAAGTCCAGGATTTAGGCTCTACTCAGGCTGTAAAATCATCTTGGCAAGTAAAAGCAGCTCAAATCTAATCAAATACATCTTGTGAACAATGTAAGAACATTACGGTTAAATTATTGGACTTACTTCTAGACAATGTTCCAAGTAATTTCACTCTTGGAAATGATTTTATTCCACTAGCAGATGATTTTGGTTCTCACCAGCATTAGTAATTTTTTGTCAGTTGTTGCTTTATTAACTTTCCTGTGACTGGATGATACTGAAGCAGACTGCACTTTGAATGAGCACTTCAGAGGAAGGCTTTCAGAGCAACAAGGACAGAAAAGAAAACTGTCTAGGGCAACTTCACATTAGTATGTGCAGTAAAAGCCAAAATGTCAGACATGTGCTTTCATTTCTCAGCCACCTTTGAGAGTCCTTAAACCTATGGATAAAAAAAACTAGGAACTCCAAAAACGAAACCCACATTCATTAACCTTGAACCCTCTAGAATCCACAACAGTCTCTGTATTTCACTGTAACAGCCTCAGTTGTTATTGTCACAAACTACTCTTAGATCATTCATCTTTATTCCAATTATTTGGAATGCAGATAATTATTCAGTAGTTTATCCGTGTAGACACCCCTTTATGTAGGAACAAGCCACAAGATACCAAGAGACTGTTCGGATGTGCTGTAATGTTCTGTAAGATAAGGAGACAGATGAGTCTGACTGGATTTCAGCATAACCTAAAAAACAACGATCAGATGTAAAAGATGTAAATCTGTTTCAGAGTTCATATTCCATTGAAAAATGATTGATTCAGTTAATTGAAACGAACAAAATAACTGAAGATAAAATTAATTCCGCACTGATGACTCAACAGTGATTTCAGTGTTTTATACCTGATTTATACGGTAGTTGTGTGACTGTTCACAAAGGTTTGCAATCAACATTTTGTGTTTCATTCCAGTGCAGTTAGCGGTCTCCAGTTTTCTTGAATGGAATTTACTTCCTAATTTTCTCCAGAATTTGGGATCACAGTTAATGCAAATTCAGCTCGTTGCAATATTTGCAAAGACATGCAATTTTGTTAAAGCGTTATTTGTAAACTATAAGTGACAACCAGTGATAGTAACTAAAGTAACCTGATGCTTCCAAGGGATTAATCACCATACTGGGAAAGCTGAGAGATGGATAAAGAATTTGGACCATTTTCATTCTAAACACCTTCCTAATAATCTCCATTTATTAAGAAAATGTTTGACTGGAAATGAACATTTTCAGTATAAAAACAATATTTTTAAAGCTGAGTCTGTGTGTGGGTGTTTTATCAATATTTTTTCTCCCTTGTTTAATGTTATTCAGTTGATCACATCACTGGTACAACCAGCACATCATTAAGGCACACATACTATTCTGAAAATGCAAGACTCACATTACAAATCCACACACACAGTTTTCAAAATGCAAGGTCCACTACAAGCACTTCATTGCATTTAGTCTGCATTGAATCAGTGCAGGTATTCATTTATTTATTTTGTTCAAGCTTGACTGAGATCCACCTCTCAGCTATTTCTGACATCACTCCTCATTTAGTGCTTAGCCGAGAAGCATGATATGTCAGCAACACATTTGATGCTTTACAAGACAATTTAAAACTGCACTGCTTTAAGCAGTTATATGAACAAACACTGCATGCTGCCAATAGCAAAAACCTAATAGGTTAAAATAGCCTGAATGAACAAAAGGAAGCATTTGGTAAAATATGCAAAAATGTGCTGTGTAGAGGCAAAAAGGTCTAATGTGCAAAATGTGTAGGCAATATTCATTTGACCTCACAATAAATCTAGCTAGCACATTCCTTCTATGAGAGAGAGAATTCGTCAAGGTCGCGTGGTCATTGATCGCCAATCCTTTCTCTTCTTTCAAAAGAACTCCTATGTCAACAGATCACAACATGCCTTTGACTCAGAGAGATGGGAAGAGGTGGCATTCAATAAGCTGTTCTGGGTTTCTTAAAACCCCACTAGAATGTTGACTTTCGACTCTTATGATCGTGTAGGAGGAGTAAGTATACCCGGATAGATGTTATGGATTGCTTGCCACTTCCTGCCAAGCTATTCATACATGAGGCCTTTTCAGAAATCACATCACTGGACTAGTGGTGATGTTCCTGAAAGCAGGGAAATGGAAGCAACATGTTCACTCAGATTATTATTATAACATACCCAGTTCCCAAACCTACTTCTGCCATACTCTGCAACTGTAGTATTTTTCCTGTCCTTTCCTTAATATTCATTTACATCATATATAAATATTAATTTGTGTTATATTCAATTCACACGTAAATTTGATGTAAACATTCAGTTGCATTCCATGAATTACTCTAGAGCACACAGATGTATCTCATAACTTCTCTTATTTAATAGAATCTTATTTAAAGTTCTGAAGTCCTGCTCTTATTTCATTATTATTGTGGCGAGCATCAGAGGAAGAGTGGACAGGCATCTTGAATTCTCAGTTTCCCAAGCTTTACTTCAGGCTTTTTTAACACAGAAGGCAGCCAAACACACAACCTGCCTCTTTGCTGTTCTATCTCCAACTGCCCTAAAACCCACAAAACACCTCCCTCTTACAGCCCTTTTCGCGCCAGAACTGTTGATCACTGCCAGGTGCAGCTAATTACCCCACCACACAGTCACGCCACCTGGCAGTGTCCCCTAGACAAACCCCCAATTAACCCCTTAAAGCCCGAACAGTCAATCCTGCCCGCCAGCTCGCCACATAGCCCCCTCCGAGGACGTGAGCCATCCACGGCCACGCACTGAGCCCATGACAAAGTCCTGTAGGCGAGCTGGCAGGTTACATCTTCTCTGGGCTCTTGGTGAGCCCCTGGGGGACCCGTTGTTGCCCCTAGCACCCGCCCCCTGGTCCTGCACACCCACCTGTCTGGGCGACACGACCGCCCCACTGTCCGGCTCCTCAGAGTCCCTCGGGCCGTACGGTGCCAGCCTGTCTCTGTGGACCGCGGCCGCCCACCCGCACCCTGTAGACCACCTCACCCACACGCTGCAGTACCTCACCCGGTCCGTGCCAGTGTGAGTCCAGCTTAGGACTCCGCACCTTTTTCCGGGAGGGGCAGTAAACCCAAACGCGTGCTCCCTCCTGGAAATTGCGCCCCGGGCTGCGCAAGTCATAGGCCCACTTCTGTCTGGCGGTGACCCCCCTTGGCTCTCTCTCGCCAGTGCGTGGACCACCTGGAGTCGCTCCTGCAACCGCTGAGAATAGTCCGGCCCGGGTGGCCCCATGAGTTCAGGTTCTGGGGGGGGCCCAAACGCCAAGTCCACCGGCATCCGCAGTTCCCGGCCAAACATGAGCACTGCGGGGGTGCACTGCGTGCTCTCCTGGACCGCCGTGCGGTATGCCCACAGCACCAGGGGCAGATGGCAGTCCCAGTCTTTCTGGTGGTCAGCCACCAAGATCGCCAGTTGCGTGGCCAGGGTGTGGTTAAAACATTCCACAAGGCCATCGCTCTGTGGGTGCAGAGGCGTAGTCCTGGTCTTGTGGACGTTCAGCCGCGCACAGACCTCGGCAACCAGCTGCACCTCGAAGTTGCAGCCCTGGTCGCTGTGGAGCTCCTCCAGCGCCCCAAACCAGCAAAAGAACTCCTCCACTAATTTTGTTGTGACGGTGTCAGCGCTCTGGTCGGCAATCGCGTATGCCTCGGGCCATTTCATAAAGTAGTCCATGGCCACTAAGACATAGCGATTGCCGGCCTCCGTTTGGGGAAATGGCCCTATCATATCGACCCCCACCCTCTCCATGGGCGCCCCCATGATGTAGGCCTGCATAGGTGCGCGCGAATTCAAGATGTCTGTCCACTCTTCCTCTGATGCTCGCCACATTGGTGTCAGAAGTGGGATAGACGCGCTTCAGAGGAAGAGTAGACAGAAATCTTGAATTCCCAAGCTTTATTTCAGGCTTTTTTAACACAGAAGGCCACAGATCTGCCTCTTTGCTGTTCTATCTCCAACTGCCCTAAAACCAACAAAACACCTCCCTCTTATAGCCCTTTTCCCGCTAGAACTGTTGATCACTGCCAGGGCAGTGTCCCCTAGGTGAACCCCAATTAACCCCTTAAAGCCTGAACAGTCAGTCCTGCCCGCCAGCTCGCCACATTATGTTTCTTTGGAAAGAGCCCTTTAAATACAACTCAATTTATCAGCAAAAAGAATTGACTACTCTGCTGAGTCATTTGTTAAGCGTGTTAAGAAATACACTCATCAGCTTCAAGAAACAAACTGATGCCCATATACTAGGGGTATAACGGTACACAGATGTCACAGTTCGGTACGTACCTCGGTTTTGGGGTCATGGTTCGGTATGGTTCACGATACAAAGTTAAGCAACAAAAAGTTCTAAAGAATGAGGCTTGGTTTGTTTTCATTTATTTTAAATAAACAGCAGCTTATATTTTTATGTATGTGTAAGGCAGCAGAAGTTTTAGGCCAGTAGGTGGCACTATTGCACCACACCACGACCCAGGTTTATGATTTACTTGCGCTTGTTTGTCCCTCTGTGACTTCAATCACGTCTTCTCCGTCATACCGTGTATTCTCCGAAAGACATCATGAAAGACACCGAACCATGACCCATGTACTGTGACAGTTCGGTACGAATACATGTACCGTTACAGCCCAACCGTATACTAAAGTGATATATACATTTTCTATTTATATACAGTTATGAAGCATTATTCCCAACCAATATGGAACTTATTTATACAGATACCTACAAATCAGTTCTATGAATAATTCCAATGCCATCACACCAAAATACTAATACAGTTTCCATGTATAACACTCACTCATTCACTTTCTGTAATGGCTTGGATTGCAGACGCTCTGAGCCTATCCCAGGGTCAATGAGCCCGAGGTCATTCATAACACTTTCCTACCATATTCCTTAATGGGTGCTGTCAGTACAAATTAAAACACTGTCATCATACCAGTGCCTGCCAGGTTGGTCCAGTGTTCTAGTTACCAACAGTATCATTACAGCGAGCCTTTTTCTCGGTGAAGATGTTTGTAAATGTAAGTGTATTCGCTCTGTTACGCCCTTGTTTTATTGTAGTTAAGTAAGATTTAGTGATGAGATTAAGCTGCCAACAATTAATAGGCTAGTCCAGAAAGCTGTGGGGGCGAGAGCCTGTTTTCTGGGGCATGTTTTGTCTTTGTTAATGTAAGGGAGAGGGGATAATTATGCTATATTTTTCTTTGTTTCTTTTATAGGCTATTTAGGGTTTTTGGAAGAGGCATCTTGTTGGATATTTTGTCAGGGTTATCATGACTCCCAAAGCTTTTTGCCTCCATAATAAATAAAATGAAAACATTCAGGGTATAGAGTATTACCAAAGAGGTACCAAGTGTCTAATGAAGATATTCTATGGATAAGGTTAGTAAAAGTACAAAAAAAGCAATGGCCACTGGCCTGCTTGGCAATAAATGTGTCCCTAGTGGGGTGGAGGTAGCTCAGTGGGTAGGATACTTGCCTCATGGGTTCGAATCCTACCTTCAGTACCACCATTGGGTCCCTGAGCAAGACCCTTAACCCCAAGTTGCTCCAGGGAGAGACTGCCCACTGTAGGTAGGGAATGGAAGTCGCTTTGGATAAAAGCGTCTGCTAAATGCCATAAATGTAAATGTAAATGTAGATCAGGAAAGATAGGAAAAAAGCATAGTCTCCTGATAATCAATGTTATCGACAGTGCCTTAGTCACATGCTTGTATAGGGTAATATGGCTAATCAGTTTATTCATCTACCTCTGTTCTGACATGCAAAAAGCATGCAACAATTCTGTGTTCCACCGTGGATGGTCTGCATTGAGTCCCTGCCAAAATAGTAATGGACTGTAATCTAGGCTTCAAAAATCATCTCCCCTGCGGTCTTAAATGGCTCACTTTGCCTTGTCGACATCTGTAACCTTCTCACTGAAAAACTATGTCAGCAATAGTGGGTAAAGCTTCATTGCTAGGTATAGATGATCATAAAGGACAATAAAAGAATTCAGACACACACTTCTATGCAGCATTTGAAGTAGAAGAAGAAGAAATAGAAATGCATCCCCTCTTGGAAAGAAAAGGGCCAAACAGCTTCTTTGGGGTGGTCACTCTGGGTTCTTTAAAGAATGTTTCACTTGGAGGGACCTCAGTTGTTTTTGTTCTGGGTAAAATAGAATTGTAATGTGGAAATCCCAAACTAAACAAGTTGGATTTATGTTTTTCTAGGTGAGCAGGTAAATCAACATAAAGTAATATAATTAATTTAATAATTTTTTTGTGAAAGTTGTACATGAGTATTTGTTATGAAGAAAGCAGTTATCAAGCACAGTTAAGATGGTTATTACTTCATGAAACTGGGTACCTCTTTGGGGAGACTAACATTTATCAATCCAACGCCATTTTGTTACCAGCCACCCAAAGCTGCCAGCTCTGTACGCCAAATTCTTTGGACAGAAAAGTCATTACTACTACTACTACTGCTACTACTACTACTACTGCTACTACTACTACTACTACTACTACTTGTCACAAGTGGGCAGAAATGACCTAACGAACAACCAAAACACAACCTTGTTGTGTGGCGGAAGAGCCCAAGCGTGACTGGCACGCGTTTTGATCTGAGAACGCTCCTTTATGGAGTTGAAGCTCGCACCAAACGAGCCCGTGTTCTGACTCGCACAAACAGGGAAAAATGGGGGGAGTACTCACAGTACGAACTAGATAGGGTTATGGGACACGTATGACTGAAGCTTGCAACTACAATGTCTGCGCGAGTTTCTAACACCTGCTCCCACCTTTTACACCTGACGTGCAGTCATTTCCGGTGCCCTTTGACTGCACGTGACCTGGTGTGCTTGACAGTACTACTGCTACTACTACTACTACTACACATAATAATAATAATAATAATAATAATAATAATAATAATAATAATAATAATAATGATAATAATAATAATAATAATAAT
>JBBPDE010000107.1:19171396-19185692 GCA_037974605.1 Nannopetersius ansorgii | reverse complement strand
TCGCACCCCCACAGTCTCCAATGGCATATATATGGCCATTGGGGCACTTATACCAGTGGCCCTTTTTCAGACCTACTGCTTTCAGAATCATCTCTCTCTCTTCATCACTGATGCCCAGGCCAGTACGTGGGAGATCAACATCTAGCTCTTTAAAAATATCTTTCACCACAAGATCATATTCCTCAGTAAATGGCTGCGTGCCCTCCAGGATCTTTCGTGCCTGTCTCACTGTTGCATTAACTTTGACCGTCAGAACTCTCGATCCAGCCATCTTGCAGCGGGCATTGAGTTCAGCTAGGTAGGAAAGCCTCTTTATTTCACACTTTACATCTCCAATTTGCTGCTCTGAGAATTTCTGAGATGTATCGAGCAGGAACCTAAGGCATTCTCCAACACGCAATGAAAAGAAACGACCCATCTCATCAGACATGTGTTCTTTTTGCATCTTCAAAAGTTCTGCAAGTTTCTCAAGCACAGATATCAAGTTCTCCTGATGCGAGAGGTCTAGGAGAGACAAGTCAGACATTTGAAGCTTCTCTTTAATGCTTGCATACTCTTTCGGAAGATATTCCTCAAGATTTACCTTCGTCTTCAAAAGCACCTTGAGCTCCTTCTGCTTTTGCTGAATGTCAGACTGCGAGCCTTTGATCTGCACTTTCACTTTCTCAATCTCTGCCAGGCTACGATTGATGTGGCCACCATAGCGGACATTCCTGCGTATGGGTTTACGACACTTCGGACACTCCTTCAGTCGGATCACTCGCTGATCTTGAGAAGCTTCTTCATCCTCATCCATTCCCATGTAATGGTCCATGGCAGTGGACTCAATGATGTGTTTGCAGTCTTCTAATTGGATGAAGCAAGCATCTGGTTCATTTTCCGTGCCAAAGAAGATCTCATTCACTTCGTCATGATGACATATACGGCATTTATCTGGGCAAGGGTCTCCACAAAGCCCTATGCACGGATGCCCACAGCGTAAGATTTTTTCACATTTTTCTGAACATGGGGGGCGGTCGCATGGCTCATGGCAGAGTTTGCTACAGCTCTGATGAGGACAATGCCACTCACAGGGTTCAACACAAGGGGCACATGGCTGTCCACATTTCTTCTTGCACTCACTGTGAATGCAACGGTTCTCACATTGGCGTGTGCATGGTGGGCAGCCCCTCATGCAGGGCACTCGACACTGATGAGAGCAGGGAAGAATATTCTGGCATTTATGTGTACATGCTTTGTGGAGACGACCCTGGTAGCATTTATGGCAGGTCCCAGAGCAATGGTGCCCACATTTGAGGACTGCCTTACACTTGGACCTGCAATCTGGCTGCTTTGTGGGGTTCCGGGAGGTGCTGCATGCCTCCTCCTGAGTGTGTCCACATTTTAGCTTCATGAGAACTTTTACTTTGCAATGGTTACTGCATGGCTCTCCACAACTTGCCTGGCAAGGGTGTCCACAGCTCAATGTCTTCTGACAAGGCTCCTTGCAGACAAACGATTCAGGATCTTGATGGCAGGGAATCATCTGCTTGTGTTGGCAAATCGGAACAACCTTCTCCACGCGTACTATGCATGGACCGCACTTCTGGTAACACCGAAGAGGGCATCTGTGCCCAAGTTCACACAGTACCTTAGGGCAGTTCTTGCTGCACTTGTACTTCTTGTGGTCAGCATCATAAGGGTGACACATGCGGGTGCACACATGGCCACAATCCAGGCGGTATTCACAGGGCCTATTGCACCCACCTTCTGGGACCTTTGAAAAGTCAGTTGCACAGGACACCAAGGTCCGTGTTTCTGGGTGGTTCTGACAACTTAACGCCAAAGCGCGACCTACTTGACCTTTCTCCCTCAGAGTGTGAAGTATGCCGCTCCACAGCTTGACCTTGCTAAACATTTCCATGTCCCCGATGCAGTAAAGTCCCTTCTTGGCACGAGAAAGTGCTACACAGACACGGTTTGGAATCTGCAGGAATCCGACCTTGCCTTGCAGGTTGCTGCGCACCAGGGACAATATGACAATATCATTCTCTTCTCCTTGGTACTTGTCCACAACATGAACTTTGACTCCTGAAAACTCCTTGGCGGGCATGAGCTGGCGTAAGCAGAAGAGCTGTCCAGTGTAGGTGGTAAGGATAGTGATCTGAGAGGGCTGGTAATCCTGACACAACAAGTAGCGGCACAGTGCCACCACAAAGTGGGCCTCGTGAAGGTTCTGATGGCTTCGCCCATCTCTTATTTCCTCTTCACGGGACTTGTGGTCCACAAAAAAAATGTTCGTAAGAATCCCCTACAGGTAATAAAGAACATAAAAAAGGATCAACATGCAATGTATAACTCATCACCCCATAATCCACAGATAGCAACCATACTATTTCAATAATAGATGCAAAATAAAAGGTTAAGTAGCTGACCTTGATGTTGTCATACTCCAGTACAGAAGGATGGTTCTCCAATTCTGAGTAGATATGAGGTGTCAAAAGACGAGCGATTTCTGGCCTCATACGATGCTGTAATGACAGAAAAATATATACACACATATAAGCTAAAAAAGAAACAGTTGACTATTCATAATCATCAACTAAAGAGATTATTTTGTTGACAGATATCCTATATATGTTGATATTTTGACCTAATGAGATTTCTGATGTTTGAATTTGAAGAGTTTCTTTTCAATATGTTGTTTATGCATTTGAAATCAAATTGGATATAAGCATTTTAAAGAATAATAGCTTTCAAAATAATAGATAACACACTTTTAAATAAAGATCATATGAATCATTAAACATAGGGGTGATAATTTTTCCATGTATAAGGCTAACTTCCAGCAAAGCATATAGTGAAAAAAGCTACATTTTAAAAGCGGTCTAATAATACGTTTCGGGACGAAACCCTTTATTTATGAGCTTACCTGGTAGTTAAGTCTGACAAAAGGAAAGTCCATCTTAACAAGCCTCTCAAACATGGACACCTCCAGGTTGAAATTCTTGGCGAGTTCATACACCGTGGCACTAGGTCTCAGCTGTGAATGTGTAACAGAGCCAAATTCAAATCAATTCAACAAATTCAGGGAACAGAGTAAACATATGGGTTCATCTGTTTCAATGGATATTCTAAAAGCTTCAAAATATGCTTAATTGCTCTGAATGCTAGTCCTAGAAACCACATACACTTCAAATTTTTGTGTTTTTACACTCGATTTAACTAATCGAATAATTACGGAGCTCTTCATGAGCTGAATCAGTGTTGCACTAGAGCATGAAAAGCACAGACGTGTGCGCCACACAGCTTTCCACCTTCCAAGGGACTGGCATTGATTAATTACATGCAGAAACGCTACATGTACATCTTTACATATAAAAGTCGTAGCTGCCCAAAAGCAGTGTAATCATGATGAAGCCTTTCAGTCCAGACAGCTTTTTTGCATTAGGCACTATCCAGAGTAGCCAATCATAACAGAGGTCATTTGCATATATAGATCTTAAAAGTACAATAACAAAAAACGCCTGTTATTCAAAGTAAAGTGAGGTTTTTACACAGTTATGTGAAAAAGGAATTATATCTATTTTTACTGAATTATGCCAAAATATATTACAGATGGATCTTGGAGGGGAAAGTAAAATGCAAATAAAAACCAAATAAATAGGATATGGGCCCTTAAAAATATATTACAAATATTACATTCAATCTATATTTTGGAAAATACTGAAAAAAAAACAATGCATTTGATTTACCTAGTGGGAATAACAGTGTAAACACTTTATTAACGATAAACAAAAACCTGAGGATTAAATGCATTGTATACAATGCAGTCTCGTATGTCTCAAATACATGAGCTTATTGATGATACCTGTTGATGATCTCCAATCAGAATGAGGTGCTGACAGTCTTGGCTGAGAGTAGTAATGATGTGGGCCTCCAACACTTCAGCCGCCTCCTCCACAATCACCAGCCTGGGCCGGAGCTCCTGCAGGGCCTGCCGGTATTTGGCTGCACCTGTGGTGGTCATGCCGATGACTCTTGCTTGCTCGAGCACACACAGATCCTCCCGACGGCGGATTTCTGAGAGGCGCTCAGCAGCGTCCTGATAGACTTGTTCAGCCTCGAGAGCTTTCGTACGAAGGTAAGTCCGGTACCGCAGCACCCAGAGGCTGCAGAGAGGGCGGGCAGACATAGGAGGCAGTGAGAGAGAAACACAAAATGAGTAAGCAGAGGAACAAGGCTGTCAAGTCATTAACCTTGATGCAAGGGTGTTGGTTTGATTTTGACATTGATTGAGGCACAAACCTAGCTTTTCACCTGCCGTAGTGCAATTGCTAACATCTTTTATACATTAACATTGAAATACATGTACATAATATGTATGGGGTAAACCCTACAGGCTGGTACTGCTGTAACCAATAACAAAACTGAGGACATTTTAATGTCACAAATCAGTTCTGTTCTGCTCTGGTGTTCTACTGTGTGTATAGGTTAGAAATTACAATAAAACCTTGACTTGACTTGAAACGTGAAATATACTGTTAACTACTGCAGTGCCTTCCAAGTGGGTCTTCCAGTTTGCATGGTAAGACCATTACGGCCGGTTCAGAATGCAGCAGCTCGATTGGTTCTTAACCAGCCCAGAAGGTCATATGTCACCTCACTGCTGGTTGACTTACACTGGCTACCCATGACTGTCCAAATAAGTGAAAGTGAGTGACCATTCTGTCATGCGTGAATACACCACAGCATGAAATTCTTCCTCTGCATTTAACCTATTCACCAAGTGAAGCAGCAGGCAGCCAGAAACACAGTGCCCAGAGAGCAGTGTGTGGGGACAGTACCCTGCTCAATGAGTACCTCAGAGGTGCTTAGGGAATCAAGCCCACAACTTCCTGATTGCAGGGCAAAGCCCCTAACCAGTAGGCCAACAGCAAGTCACTACCTTGTGCCTACAGAGTGCTTAACCCCAACATTCAGCCTTATGTTTCTATTCTTACATAAAGTTTTAGCACTTAATACTCTTCTCTGGTTCTCCCACTGTCCTGAAACACAAATTTGTCCTCATATTGTTATTCACTTTGGATAAAAGCATCTTCCAAATGATTGTAATGTAATGTAACTACATCCTCCATATTGGTATACCATGCAACACTAGTCTACATTTACACAACTACTGAACTGAGTTTTGGCACTTCGTAAAGTCAGACACAGGAGTAACCAAGGGTTAAGTGTCTTGTGCAAGGACACAGTGGGGGTTTAAACCTGTGCTTTTGTGGTCATCAGGTTCACAGGCAAGTGCTTTACCCACTAGGCTACTACCACCCCTATAGCATTAGCCACTGGATACACCCTTGCCTTAATGGGCATGTGTCTAACTTGAAAAGACTTCAAACTCAAACCTACTGTTTCTTTTTTTATGGTCAGACCCTGCCATCTAGTGGACAAACTATTATTGCACACAGCTGCTGGCTCCTGAAATAGCCGTGTTTGTTTGCTGTTGTGTAAAACTACCGATAAAGTTTCCATCTGTTCTTCAGAGTAAGCTGCCACACATTCGTCACTTCATTCTCCTCTTCCTCACTCAGGGTGGAACTTTCCTTCAGCTCTTTCTTGACCCTCTGTTTCATCCTTTTCTTCTGGTGGCGCTGAATCTGTACACACACACAGGAAAGCATCACCCACACCATGAACACTGAATATAACACAAAATGTATGTAATGAAAAGACTGTCCTATTCTCTCTCTCTCTCTCTCTCGCCATTTTTTAATATTGAATGGGAAGATAATCTGACCATTACCAGAAAATGATTTGACATCTGGCAATTGTTGGAATTCTGAATGTTTAAACTTATGTATGTGTCATTCAGTGAAATGTCACCCATAGTTTAACTCTAAATGTACAACTAAGTCATTTCTGAAAGCAGCTACTGTCCAATAATCCATGTATGTTTTCAGATTATGTGTTTTAAATGAAAAGACTGCTCTAGCACACAAACATAAACTCAGATTTAGAAAATTCTTTGCCAGTGATGAAAATACTGACTTGCTGGTAAATATGTCAGAATACACATGGAGTACAAATAGAAACAACATAATAGCAGAAATTATTATTATTATAACCATTACTGTTCCATAAGTATCTTACCTCCCAGATCTCATTTTCGGCCTCGCCCTGTCCCTGTCCCTGCTCTTGTGGAGGCTGTTCCTCGATCTGGTCCAGGTTCATGGCCAGCATGAGGTCAGCTAGCTCTGCTAAGAGCTCCTCCTGTCTCCGGCGGTCCTTAGGGTTTCGAGGGTGAGGCTCTGCATCCACTAAGAATCTCTCAGCGTGGATCAGAGCTGCCTCTTCCTCCACCTCCAGTAGGTCCTCTTCCTCTGCTGCCTCATCCACAGCATTCCCTGCATTTAGAGATGACAGTAAAATGAAAAAAGTAGAATGAGGGGTTGCCCTTCGCTTTACTGTGTGCTCAGCTTCACTACGTCTAATAACCCATGTTCCAATGCAAAACTCATACAGTCATATACAAATGTTTGTGCTCCCTTGATCAACTTGATGACTTGTTGGAAAGCACACATCCTCTACAGAGTACACACTTTGGCACATTTGCATTCCCTCTTACTGTTTGCATGCAAAAATTAACATATTTGGGAAACAAAAAAATGTGCTGTGTAAAAGTTACAGCACATGTCATAAGTTATGTTTAATATTTCTACGTGGAATAAAAAAGCATAAAATAAGCAGAAACACGTCAGTTCTTTGGATGCTGTTTAAAACCTGACCTGCGTTCCCATTGGCCTCATGCTGCTCAAACGTCTCAAACACAGAGGTCCCAAGGTTGAGCCACTCCTTTATCACTGAGATCTTCTCTCCTACATTCACAAATCTATCCATAGTCTGAGGCAGAAAGAGACACACACAAGGCAGGCACCAGTTGTAATCAGTAATAAACATATATTATATCAGTAAGTAGTAAAATGGCAACAACGGAATTGTTCAGACTTTATTATTATTGTCATAATAATTATGTCTCATTCCTATTATTGTTGTTAATATCACTGATGATGATGATGATGATAATAATAATAATAATAATAATAATAATAATAATAATAATAATAATAATAATAATAATAATAATAATAATAATGGTGTACTAGTAGAAAAAAAATATGCATCACTCTTTTTTACATGGAAACTGCAACTGACTACCACATGCATATTTATATTAAGCATTGTATACACTGTTAGACTGTGGGAGGGTTTGCTGTACTGACCGGCTGGTTCAGGCTGTTCCAGTGCTCTTCAGATATGTACCGCTGCAGGAAGCGCTCATTAATGACCCCGCGCAGTGTGAACTCCAGCTGAGCTGAATGGTCAACAATCTGATACTCCGCCCTGTTCATTTCTGAGTAAATCTGCGGAATACCAGCAGCATGTGAGGCATAACAATGCTAACAAATTTTTATATGTTTGATATACATGTTCCCACAATATTGAAAGTAAAAATTATGAGCTTCTAGGCTGCGCCAGTAATCGAATATTTAATAAACACACAAGCTCCTCTATACCCACAGGTTTATATTTTCATTTTTTATGATAAAATTGTTGCAAATAAGCAAATAAATGGCTATCGTGCATTATATTTAGCAGAAAAAAATGCCTCATTTAATGTTGTTGCGTGTTCACTTCAAAATGCAATTTTGCCAGATTTATAAACCTTTTACAGCTTCTGAATTAACCCACAATTGTTTAACCTTTTTATGTTTAATGTATGTTTAAATATTCCTAATAATATATATATTATATATTAAAACCAAAACACAACTGCACTTCGCTGCTTATATTTTTACATATTCTGCATGAGCGTTTCACACATCCAGTTCCATTTATGTGAAACCATGATTGTCTGATAAACAAACCTGGTTTTGCTGTTCAAACTGGTGCTAAAAATGCACATTCATATTTATTGCTATTTTTGCACATGTAACTTCTGTTCTACAATCTCTGCTGCTAAAATACAGAATCGATCAAATACTGTATTTATCCTCACTGTAGCTGTTGTAAATCATACTGAACATTGTCTTGTCTAGTTGTATTATTGCTCTTGTGTGTGTGTGTGGGGGGCGGGGTTAGCTCTTTGTCCTGTTTGCATTTGGTCTTGTGTCCTGTCCTGTCCTGTCCTGTTCTTAAGTTGAACCATGGCCCTGGAGAAACTTTCATATGTACTGTATATGGAATAAATGACAAATGCTTGAATTATCTGAATCAGTATTATGATATTACTGAATGAAGGTAGATGATGACTCGCTATCCTTAAGCCCCAAACCTTATGGGTCCATATGTAGGCCTTCACTTGAGTTCCTTGCTCTCATAACTGTCTATGTAGCTATTATTACAGAATAACTTCTTTTAACATTAAGAACTGAATAATTAGTCAGTGGTTCATGTTGCCTCACCTCACTGTAGGCCTTCCTTAGATGTGATGGCAAACGCTGCCGGAAGTCTGGTGCCCTTTTCAGCTCACGCAGAGAGAAACGTTTTAGTTTTTCACTGCTACTGCGCCCTCCTACCCTTACAATGCCCTTCTCCAGGAAGGTGTTGATGCCTAAAATGAAATCAACATAATCTTTTCATTACAAGGTTTTTGGAATCAGACTGTAGTCTGAAAACATCAAGGCTTTGTTGGTACAGATGGTCTCTTTTCCCGATAAGTCACACTGTAATACCTTCCAGAAACTGGTCTAGAGCATGATTGGTGTAGCAGACCACCAGCATAGGGATTCTCCTCGACCACGCCTCAGCGTTCTCTAGCAAAGCCTGTGCAATCTTCAGCCCCACATGAGTTTTCCCTGCACACAAGAAAACATATTGTCTGTCACTGGAGGTTAGTGTCCACTCCAAGATTTTCTTCTCTAATCAAACAACTGCTAACCAGTGGTGGAGATAGGAACCAAAAACCCGAAGCATTCATATGCTTTTTGATATTTTGAATTTTATACACAAAAATGGTTATGAATATGCTTTCTTTTTATGCTTTTAAATGTTTTTTTTTTTATTATGGTTAAGTGGCAAATGCAGTGCATTGTAATAACACCCAAATAAAATATTTCACATTCATGAAATAAATGTTGAAAAAATGGCGGAATTCCCCTTTAAAGCCTTAAAAAGCATCCATATGAAAGCCAGTTCCTCATTCTCACAACATATTACATATTTGTTTTAGTAGTTATAAAAACATATATGATAATTATGGAAGGGATCTTAATTTTAAAACCCATTCTCTCCAAAAGTAGCATTGTAGATTTGTAAGAAAATATATCGGTGCTTCTCTACCTGTGCCTGGTGGGCCTTGTATGATGGCCAGCTCTTTGGTGAGGGCCAGTTTAAGGGCTCGAAGTTGGCTCTCATCCAGGCCCAGCTGTTCCTCACTTGGCCAGGCCTCAAAGTTCAGAGGGTAAAAGGGTTCCATATTTTTTTTATGGCTCTCTTCAGCGATACAAGACAGGTTATATGGTCTCATTTCCCGGTAAAGGTAGGCTGGTGGATGGAGGTCTGGATTACATTCCACTATATACCTAAAAGAACAGTCAGAGATTGTGTTTTTTGGTCACACCTGAATATCACTCATGCATACAGCATAATGACGTGGAGAACATTCTGTTGATATTTTTACTACATTAAGTTGCATTTAAACTGATACACACACATTTCAAGTAACACCTCTGAAGTCTACACACCTCTGAAAGGGGAGAGTATCCTCTTCTTGCTCCTGAAGAGCCTCCAGGACGTAGCGATACGCCTCAAAGTATGCAGTGGTCTCCACCATCAGGAAGGAGTGAGAAGCCTGGATCTTGACCAGTTCAGCTCGACTCTCTCTAGAGAAACTGAGTTGGACTAGGCCTTCTCTTAGCAATTTCGGGTCTCGGTCAGACACTGTAGCGAACAAGAAAGTCTCAAAGTTGTCCATCGACAGGCAAACCAGAGATCCGTACAGAAGTCGTTTGGAATTCTCCCAGCGAACAAACTGCAAATGAGAGCACAAAGTTACTTTTCCAAACAAAATGAGATGAAACTGGTTGATGTGTGCTTGATCTAAAACGGATAATCTAAGCTATAAAGATGCACATATAGTTCAAGAAACCAAAAACAGTCATCATGCAGTCTGAATGGGAATTTTAAGAACTGGTTCAGCAAAAAAATTAATTTATACAATTCTTCCACTTGCCCCAAATGCAGTCAATGACAATTAAAAAAACTGGAGCTATAGTCAAGATTCATCCAAAACTTTACAGTAAATACAATTCTAAAACTTTTCTCAAAAAGCACCTAGGCTTGTCCATGTGGTTTAGGGCCCAGTACGACTTACTGTGAGTTATTAACAAGAACAAAACTTCATTAAGCTGAACTTTTTGTGGCAGCTTTCAAATTTCAGACCCCACTTTGCATTCTCTCATATAACACAGCACTTAATACTGCAATTTACTTTCAGCATTTGTTTCTGTGCCTTCAAGAAAAACAGTTTATCTTGAATTTGAAAATAGAAACATGAGAAATTATGAACATATGCTAGCAGCTGTATGTCTGTGTGACATGCGTACATGCAAAAGTGTGTCAGATTCCGCAGAGGAGCCAAAATTCAGCACCTGTTCTCTAGAGAGGCTGCCCAAAGCAAAAAGTGTTTTACATCACACAGTTGGCAATCAAATGTCCTAAATGTCACTGACAAGTCTGCTGGGAGTTGCCCCTGTGATTAGAAGCTTGAGGGTTTAAACCCCAGGACTGCCAGTGGCACCACTGAGGTACTCACACAATGGTAAAGTGTCCGTTTTTCATACATGCTGTGGTGTGTTCACGTATGAAAAACGGACACTTTATACTTGTACATAATGAGGAGCTGGGTGTGTTTTTTGTGTGACTATTGACATCTATTGACGCTTTGAGTCAGGTCTCCCTTGCAAAGGTGATCCTTAATCTCTATGGGACAAACCTGGTTAAATAAAAGTTAATAATTGCTAAATTCTCAGAACCCCAGCTCTAAACTAAAGAAGTGAAAATTGGGCAACAAACATATAATGGCTAATCACTTACATCCAGGGTGAGTACTGTCTACTGTGTACATTTTTAATTAAGGTTACATTCGATTTACAAACATGATTAGATTTCTGATTCTTGAAAAATGTGATTTAAACATCAGATTTTTTTCTAATTTAGGAGAACAATAAACTTGAACCTTGTAAAGTGAACGTAGCTTAAACATTATGATCTGACCTTAAGTGGGCGTGTATCAAACTGCACTTTGAAGGCAATGCCGGACTGAGTGCAGACAGGCACAACCAATCGGGTGTCAAAGTAGACCCTGATGTCATCAAATTGTCTCTTTCTCATTGGCACAGTACTTTCTTCTTGCTGGTTTCGGAGCAGCTGCTGAATTCCTTCACGTAATGGTCTCACAAAGTCCTCTCTCAGAAGCCTGAAATGTGTGTCCAGATAAACGTGGGTGCTGGGGTAGCCTTGTGCCATAATGTTTGGCCGCAGAAAAGGCTTCTCGCCCTGCTGGAATTCTTCTGGAGTTGGGTAGATGGTCATGTTCCTGAAGTCTTCCTCCCCAGGTGGAGCGGCATCGTCACCCAAAAGGATGGTGTAGTTGTCTGACCTCAAAGTGCCGTCTCTTGCTTTTTCTTGGAGGTGGTCCACCATGCCCTGGATTTTCTCAAGGTCCTCATCGATTGTGCCCTGAATGTCTATGCCAGATGCCCGCAGAACGTTGACTACCGGCTTCAGGAGTGCCGCCAGCATTGAGACTGAGCGGACAGAGCTGGAGGGAAACATGCTGACAACTTCTAAAAGGATGCTGATGATGTTGTCCAAGTGCTGAGGATACAGCGCTCTCTGTGCAGGGACTGTGTAATCGGCCATCATTCCAGTCACATAGTGTGGCAGCACAGTTTGGAAGAAAGCAGAATCCTTCAACACCTGAGCCAGATGGAGCACTATTCTGCGGTCATTCTTGGCCTGAAAGGCCTTGCGAAGAACCTGGCATACCAGCTGGACAAGGTCCTGGCGCATGGTCCTCTCACTGAGCAGAGCTTTCAGTTCTGCACTGGAGGACAGACTAATGGCCACCACTGAGGCGTCTTTCTCCAGCAGCTCCTCCAGTGTTTTGTACCCGAGTTTGCGTACCTCAGGAGTTCCATCTCTGCTATTACCTCTCCCATGGAACCCTCTCCCTCTCTGACCTTCTCTTCCACCTCGTCCTCCTCTTCCTCTCTGTGCCACTCCCTCCATGTCTCTCCCTCTCTGGACACCCGGTCTATGGTTTGCCTCTCTCCTCTCACCTCTGCCTCTCCAGTTCTCCTCCTCAGCACCTCTGGGTACTTCTGCTTGTCCTCTTCCTCCTGCTGGACCTCCTCTTCCTCTTCCACCACCTCCTCGCCCTGCACCCCCTCTTCCTCTGCCACCACCTCCACGCCCTGCCACCACCTCCTCGCCTCCTCCATCCCTCACTCTCTGGCCACCCGGTCTATGTTCTCCTCTGTTTTCCCCTCTGCCTCTTGCATTCTCTTCTCTGCCACCACCTGGTCCTCCTGCTCGTTCTCTTCTACCCCCACCTACACCTGCTCCCCCTCTACCTCTGCCATTTCCTCCCCCACCTCCACCTCCTCTTCTGTCTCTGCCATCTCTCACTTGATCCTGGTTAGGCATCCCATTTTGTTGTCTTTGCCCAGGCTCTGTATCAAAACAACATGAAAAGAAAGTGTGGGAACGTAATATTAGCACTAAGGTTAAGAATCCTCATACAAAATACACACTTTATGTTCCGAACATGTCCGCTTTTACTGAAAACGAGAACCAAATAGTTTGGAAAGCTCTATTGCAGTTGCACATGAGCCTAAGTTTACCAAGCCTCAGCTAGACAGGTATATGAAGCCTCTCAGCATTGGGGGCTGGAGTAAATGTATTCACTGTAGCACAACTGTGTGTCAAAAACTTTTGAACATACAGCAGATATCACAGACAGAATGTATGAAAAGTAAAACTTCAAAGAGGAGAAACAGACAAAAGATGAAAATGAAGAAATAGAAAAAATGACATACCTCTTCTCGGTTGCTCATTTTCCATGTTTCAACGTAGCCTTTTTCTCTGTGCTTCAGGGGAGATAACACAGTAAATCTCTGATAGAGTTAAGCATGGAAATGTCAGTAAATAAATGGTAAATACAAACGATACATTTTTCTGGAAAAGAAATTAGTTTAAGAGAAAACATGATCCTTCCCAAATTACAGGTCTAATAGACTCTCTTCACACTTCATACATTATTAATTCATGAGAATTTGAGGTGGATGAGATCCTGCTGGTGTCCTGAGGGGGGAGTCAGCTTAGTTTCTTTTCCGAGCAAATGATGTAACAACATTAGACTATAAAAACGTGTAGTCTATAACCTCCTTTTCCTACTTGACACGCTAACACATAAGTATTGCCATGGTTTTACAGATTTGTCAAGACATTAGGTTTTGTGTCTGTTTATATCTATCCATACATACACGTATAAGAGCAGTGAAAGACACTGTCCCATCAGAAGAGCACCGGGCGTGTGTGTATGTATACAGCTATACTTATGTATAACACTATAAGCGATAAGTGCTATGACGGTATTTATCTGGTAAATGTATTTTTAAGCTCGTGAACTCACCGGTTTAATGCGGTCCTCCCCGGTTCTCTTCTGACGGGAAAGTGTCTTCCTCGCTCTTATATCGCACTGTAGGTTTCGTTTTCTGATTAGCCGGTGGCGAGGAGGGAGCGGTTTACTGAGCTCTTCGTCATAATCGAAACCACCGTGGGCCCCGGAGAAAGAAAAACAAAACACTGTCGCTACGCGCCTCGCTGGAGATGCTGAATAGAACAAATAAACTGGAGTTTAATTAATAAATAAATAATGTGGACACAAGTATTCGGACGCCTGACCTTTACACCAAAAGGAATTTTAATGACACAGCATTCAAATACATAAGACTTTAATATGGAGCTGGTAACAGCTTCTACTCTTCTTTTCTGTGGGGAATCTGTGCCCTTTGAGCATTTACGGGGCCAGGCACTGATGGACTGATGTCCTCGTAGGCTAACCTCCGTGTTCATACAGTATAATAAATTCTAAATAAAAGAACAATGGCCATTTTACAGCACCAAAGTGGCTATTTGAGGTACATGCCAGGATAACTAAATGAACATATTTCTGTGAAATCATACTCATAAAAATACATACATACATACATACATACATACATACATACATACATACATACATACATACATA
>JBBPDE010000107.1:19135498-19146064 GCA_037974605.1 Nannopetersius ansorgii | reverse complement strand
GCATACATTCCCACCCTCATGCATACAAATATTCACACACTCGCCCCACATATAGACACACAGAAATAAACACCATATACACATTCACACTCCCCATACATACTCTATAAACCCTTTGCCGTGGGGTGGAGATAGGAAGACCACCCCAGCCCCCACAGCGGCAGAGAAGACCACCAGTCCAGGCCCCGACCAGACGGACAGCTCATCCTCACAGTCCCCCCCCTGGACAGTGAACAGGGAACAGGGGTGTTTTTAAAAAATAATAAGACCCCATGCAACCCCCCTCCCGCTCAAATGTAGTGTTGGTGTGTGTTGTTCTAAAGTGCTTTTGCGGCAAAGTTGAAAGAACAAATACACCTTGAATCTGCGATGTACAAACTAACTTTCATCTTTTTTTTTATTAATCGAAACATGAGTCAAAAACAGATTTTAAAGTGGAAAGTTGGATCTAATACTTTTTTTGTCCAGTTTAGGGCATCAAATCTGCTATCTCTTGATGATATGGCCAAAGCTTAAATGGTTGTGCCAGTTGGGAGAATAAAATAATTTTACCTTCTTCTATAATTGCTGCCTCAAGGTACACTATATGGACAAAAGTATATGAATACCTGACTTTTACACGTGTTAGGGGTTTTTAAACATGCTATTCCAAAACCATGGACGTCAGTATGAAATGATTCCCCCTTTGCAGCTTTAACAGCCACCACTCTTCTTGGTAGGCTTTCCACAAGATTTTAGAGTGTTTCCGTGCCCATTGTGACACTGATGTTGGATGAGAATGCCTGGCTCGCAGTAAATGTTCTAGTCTAACCCAAGGGCGTCCAGTCAGGTTCAGGCCAGAGCTCTTTGTAGTTCCTCCAACACCAAACTTGTCAAATCATGCCTTTCAGTGCACAGGGGCACACATGCAGGATGCTGTTTGAGCATTTAGATTCAAGATTCTTTACTTGTGACATACATACAAGTACAACATGCAGTGAAATGTATTCTGAGCTGCTCCTTTTTTTACGACTGTACAATATTATAAAATATGTACAAATTTTAAATCAGGAAAATCTAAATAAGCTAAGTTAGAACATTTTAAGTTATAAGTGAAGCAACTCTGACAGATTAATATATGTACAATGTACAAATGTAATATTAAAGTGCATTATTCCATATCTAATTGCCTACAATGTGTTTATATGCTCTGGCATTAATATTAAACTACAACTTCCACAAGATTTTTGAACATGTCTGCACAAAGTTATGCCCTTATGCCATTATTCCTCCCCCACCAAATATTACTGTCGGTGCGATGCATGACAGAAGGTAGTGATCTCCTGGCATCTGAAAGACCCAGGTACATCCATCAGACAGCCAGAGAGTGAAGCGTGATTCATCAAAATGTACGATTTTTCTTTTCATTTACATTGTATATGAAATGTAACCTATAGAAATAAATAAAAACCAAAAAGATCAATCAGAAAGAAATCAGATCACAGGCATGTAAATTTGAAACTTCCCATTTGGTTTGTGTTGTCAGTGTGCTTCACAATGTAATGGCACTGTGCACAGTAACTTCAGGTTGGTCATGGAAACCCATTTCATGAGTCTCCAGATTCACAGTTTGTGGGATGATGTTGCGTCCAGAGGTGGCTTGATATAGTGAGTGATCAGTAAAAATGTAAGATGCAGAGAAATACTGGTCCTTGCACAAAGCAGCATTAACAAAGCTGTGGACAAATTTATATACACAGGAATTTGTTATATACTCAGAATCTGAAATGGATTTTCAGCTCTGAAATGAGTGCTTTAAAGGCCTAAAGGTTTTTTTTCTGTGAAAATATAATGGAGAAAACCTTCTTCTGGAGTAATACTCTGGAGAAAAGCTATTTATCACTCTAACCACAGGATTTCCCCAAGAAGCAGGTGAGAATGACCCTTGCTTTTTTTCATTTCACTTCGATAACAAAGCAGGATCTTCTGACTAGCATGTTTAGACAGCGTAAGCTGTGGCCACCTTTTAATCATCTCGTTCCCACATTTTAGTGTTTTTTTATTATTTATTTTCATCAGGGCTCTGTGGGGAAAAGTACAACGTTTGATTTGGCCAGCAGGGAGTGCTACAGCATGGAAATCGCAGTGTGAGGCCCGCTGCTTCTCTCACACACATTTTTACACCTTGACTACGGCATGCAGAAGACTTTAAAAGACAGTGCAATGTGACGCTTAAACTCTGTCAGTCTGATCTTCCCCAAATAAGTGTCTTACAGCAAGGGTGTCAAACTCTGGTCCTGGAGGACCGGTGTCCAGCACAGTCTGAGGGTTCTTCTGCTCAAACATTCACTAAACCTGACTGGCGAGGTGAACCAGATGTTTCTGGGCAGGGAAATCACCATAACGTGCTGGACCACGGCCCTCCAGGACTGGAGTTCTACACCCCTGTCTTACAGTGTTCAAATAGCCATGTGTTTGACTTTATTTCCCCGAAATTAAGCCCAATGTGTGTGTGAAGCTAAAACTCCTGCTCTAAAATTGGACTTTGCCCACCCACTTGGCAAGAAGGAGCCCTGGGGTCTTTTCTTACTTGGAACCCTTACATTGCCATTACTATTTTTTTATTAATATTTTTTGTCCTCGCCAGTTACAACACAAGCCGCAAAATGCAACTCATGAACAGATAATACAAGAGAAATGCTGCAGTATATATTTATTTATTTCTTCAGTTCAGAATAACCTGATAAAGGATCTAACTGTACACATCCACATAAGAAAAATAAAATTCATTCAAAACATGAAACCCCACTTATTCAAAGATATAAGTGTTACATGATTTACAATGCATTTGTTAAGATAAGAAAATAAAGAGGTGAAACGGTAATCTCTGCTTACATGTTCGTCATTACAAATGGTTTTAAGACATGGTTACATTGACTGGGAGGGTCGTCACCGGGGCACTGAGCATTAGATAGCTGTCCTTTAATAATTATTACATTAGATTGATGAAAAAAGTGTCTGGAGTAAAGCATGCTGTGGTGGGTAAGGCTACAAGCACAGGGAGGCAGCATTGGAAGCCTGTGGTGTCTCACTGAATTACAGCATGATCAATCAATATCGTGTCACACAGTATTGATATGTATTTTTGGGCTTAAGGGACTCAAATCTGGGTCTATTCAGAAAGTAAACGGCAAACTGGAAAGTTACTTGTGCATTTCAAGTCTTTCCATAACTTCACACATTTCTTTAACAGCAACCCATAAAAACCTTAAAAAGTCTGCCTGAACTGACAGTTGAACTGAAATGAGTCAGTTCAATATGAAGTGTTTTTTTTTGGGGTTTTTTTTACAGATAATGAAACAATTCAAATGTTCTATTATCCAACATTTGTGACCATTTGATCAGGTTACATTGTTGTACTGTCCATTAGATTCATACATGCCTTTTTGACAATGCTACAAGAATGTCCATCATTTTGATATATTACAACTATTTGAAATATTTTATAGCTTTATAAGAAAGTGTCATTTTCCAGTGGATTAAAAAAAAAACTTAAAAGAAATGGCAAAAATGAGTTTTTACAGTTTCCACAATCACAAGTCTGCTCACGCTTTAGCGAGGCAAGTTGTAAAACACATGATTTCAAAAATAGATCAAAATGAATGCAATGCTGCCTTTACTGCCTTTAGAAACTCTGTTGGATTGTTTTTTTTTTCTTAAACCGACATGGACAGAACCCCTCCAATGAAACCACTGAAGACAATTCACTATGGCCTATCACACTATTGGCTTAGATTTTCTTTTCTTCATTTATAGCAATTCATAATTCTGTATTAACGTAAAAGTTAGCACATACAACAAACATTGCATTTCCCAAAACAGGGCTAATTCCTAATCATCAAAGAAGCTCAGTATTATCAGGTGACTCAACACCACTAAATCATTCTCTTTAAAAAATAATAAAATAGAAAAGAAAAGAAAAGAAAGCACCTTTCAGCAGGAGTAGACTTGCAATGGATGACCCATTCATTAAAGTTAACCCCCTACCCCCACGTCATTACTGGTGAATGTACTCAACCACTGTTTTTTTTCTTAAATTAAAGCATAGAATGAGCTTTAAAGGGAGCTTTTCATCACAGTTTGAGTTTTCTGAAACTGCTCAGAGACAATAACTAGACTCTACTGGAAAGTGACAAGTGCACGCTCAGACTCAAAAGCAAAATTGGCTCACTTCTGAACATTTCAACAGCATGATAATCAGACCAAAACCCCTGCCCTTCACAGGAAAGTATGCTTCCTAAATTCATTTAAGGTGCATTTATATGGCCAATTGTTCTGTCTCCAAGACAGATTACTCTATATAAAACCTATTCTCATTATATTGAGAGCATGATAACTCTTAGATGCTACAGAGATGCTAGCACCAGTCACCTCCATCATTTCTGGTACTCTTTTTAAAGATGGTTAAAAAAAAGCCTACAAAAAGCATTTGTCACTGAAAATAAGAGAGAAATGCAACCTTTAAATGAACTATACTAAAAAAAAAGGGGGTATTTTCTTAAACCAAGCCATCTGACAATTATTGACACCCCTACATATTGAGGTCACATGAAAACAACTAAAAGATGTTCCCATTTATAGTTTTATTTTCCACCTGAGTGTTCAGGAACTTTTAAGCAGTCATCGGTGCATTCGTACGTCAATTGGGTAGAAATATGAGGTGACAAAGCACAATTAATGAATCTTTCAACAACATAGGGAAGATTTAAGAATGCACCAAAATGAAAACATTGGTCTTTGTAAATTAGATAATGGCTGTAAAGCAATGGCTACATGTCTGAAAATGGGATAATTTAAAACAACTTGAGCTATAGTTCACCTGCTTGTAAGAAGATACAAATGTGTTTAATTTTCTGTTTTCTTTGACCTCCTTAAATTAAAGGGTGAATTTCTCTCCTACTTTCAGTGCAAGACTGAGCTAATTAAGCACAAAACTTTTTTTTTTCTTTACCAAGGGTGCCAATAACACAGGTCAACAGGTTAAAATCATCAGAAATAAGTTCATGTGGGTTTCATGCTGATTTCAAATCTGTGTTTAGTTTTTTTTTCTTTAGCACATACAGTTTTTGTGATGAAGCTAGTTCTATACTGCATGATAGTTGGTATAATTTGTATATAATAATCATATGCTGAGCATTTTTGAAGAGACAGTGGTAGCTGACTGACACTGATCATTATATCTATGCCACAGTGTGCACCCGTATGACCTCCAACTGAAAATATTGAGACAGTTACTTGATTGGTGCCTGAGGTTTAATAAAAAACACATGCAAGTCTATTGCAAATCTAATATTACTCATAATTTAATAAGTTGATGTGACTGAAAAAAAACGAGAGCAGATCTGAAATCAGCATGAAAAGCTGGTTTAGAAAAGTGTGTTGTTGTTTCTGATGATTACCATTTTTTTGTTTTTGTTGACCTGTGTAATTATGGAGCCCACTGTTTTCACAGCCCAGTTTTAAAGGCTCCAGTCTTTATATATATCTGGCTCAATTCATTTTAGAAAACTCTCACAAATAACATTTGTGGGATGTGCACAACATTTATGATGTAATGGAGCCCCTGCTTGCACCAGTGCACCCCACTTCCCTTCACATCTTTGGACTATTTGGTTCACTAGAAGCAAACGACTGATTTGAATTAAAAACACTGAATATTAGTCAGGACTAAACTGTCTAAAAAGACAATCAAACTCTGAATATGTGCCAGCTTTATCTATCGGGCTGCTTTCTCACATTTCAGAGGCTAACCTTGTCTCTAACAGTGCTTCACTGGTGTGAGAAAACCCTGAAAAGCAATCACATTCAGTCATTCTGTAACTCTGAGGATAGGGCAACCTTGCTAATGGAGAGCCCAGAAAATTATTGTGTATATTCATGCATACAGAAGAGCTCTATTAGACACAGACACTGCACATCTCACAGAGGGGAAACTACTTCAAGTTCTGCTAGAACAACAAAGTGTCCAACTGTAAAGGAGGCATGGTAACTATTAAAATCAAATTTATCACACAGTCTTGGAAAATCCTAAAAGTGAATCCAGCCCACCAGGGAGTAGGGTGCATAGCCTGGACCGTGGGTGCATGTCTGAAGCCGGATTCAGTTCATCAAGCCTGGGCGTTCTGGTGCATAGATTACTTAATAACTAAGGCAGCATTACTGCAAGAACGAGTGAAACTTTGAAGAGGAGAGGGAAAAGTGAGCCTACGCAACAGGATGTGGTAACAGTGCTCTCATGATCTTTTTTCTCCTGCTTCCCAATCATTTGCTTTTTTTGGTCCCTCTTTCTCTCGCTCAGTCATCTTTGAAAACTAGCAGCATTCTCTCAAGGGAGATTGGCAGGTAATCTGCCATGGAGACGCTTTGATGTCCAAGCACATGCAAGTGCGTGTATCACTCCTGGCCAAAGCCCTCTGTCTCCTCGATGGCCAACGTCAACTTTTCTTTGAGCTGCTCGTAGCTCTTATAGGGGGGAAGATCCAAACGGTTAAAACTTGGAAGAAAAAAAAAAAAAAGACTAATGTCAGCACATTGCACACATTAACTCGTTGATAATTTTAGTTTGTAAACGGATGCTAAAATGTGGGATAATTAAAAGCATTACTTGAGTGGGAGACGTTTTAAAATTACTAGATCAACTATGTTGTACACTGTAGTCTTAGATATGCTGCCTTGTGATTAAAATTTGAAACTTTTGTAAAAACAGGCACAGCCACAGCAATGCAAATGCAGATGATTTGAGATTAGCCTCAAAAGTGCAGGTAATTCTGCGAGATAGTTGTAGCCCTACTTTGCTGTAAACTCACCATGTATGGCTCCTGGGAAGCCAGTTCTCTTTGCCTACTTTTTCAATGCAGAACTTTTGTGGCCCATTGCTCCCTGTTGAAGGAAGAAATATTCAGGTTCCCATGCTTTCTGGCTCTTGAAAAGAGAATCTGAGTGTTTTATACATTTGTGGCATTACTGTGCAATTTCAATAAGTGGCTGGGAGGTGTAGAATCACAAACTAAACCACACTTACCCATGAGATCAGCAAACCCCCCAACAGGAAGTCTGCAGGTACCAGTAACAAACTGCAAGAGACGCATCCTCTTTTCATTGTCCATCTCTTTCACAAACTACATGGAGAGAGTGACAGAATAAGACAAGAATGAAAACAATGACTAAGAGGCAGAAGAAATAAATCAACAAACACCTTATGCCACCAACGTATTCAGTTCAAGACTAAAAAGACAAAATGCTTCAAATCATACATCTTACAATTCACTGAAGCAGCTTATGAACAATAACACCGCATGTTACGTTTACAACAGTAAAGAGAGGAACGTGTTATAAATAGTGCGGCAATAAAGTAGCATTAGAGCAGAAAATAGGCTGAGCTGAGGATAGGTCGCCTAGCTCCTGATGAATATCCATACGCTGATTAAAACATTCCTATAAATGAGATTAGGAATCTTGCTCAGAGATGTTTAGGGAAAATAGACTATGACTCACCTGCCAAAACCACATAATCTGCTTGCTGCTGCGAGCATAATGTCTGTAAATGGTGTTCCTCTGCCAGTCTGCAAGATCTATCTCCTGCATCCCACACAGCATCACCTACACACAGTACACCAACCATTTTCGAAAAATACTGGAAAAATGTTGACACTGCATATGAGGCATCACTGCTAGTATAGACAGTCACAATGAATGATTTTAAAATAAATCTTTCAATAACGTGCGGAGTCAGAAGCACTGGGCTTTGCTGTAATGGTTTGTACCTCAAGCTCTTTGGCATCAAAGTACTGCAGGTATTGCTGGGGAAGGACTTCATTAAAGCCTTCAAAGAACGCTTGAGTCTGCTCCTCAACTCCCCTAGATAATCTCCACTCTGCCACTAGCCTGAAGACAGACAGATAGGCACGCAGGCACAGACGCACACACCCACACAGGTATATTATACGACTACAGCTACTACATCATCTTGTAATAGCTGTATGGTTGTATGGTGTGATCCATTACCTGATATATTCCTCTTTGTTTTCCTCTGTTACAAGAATGTTTCCTCCATCTGGTTTCAGTTCATGAGTAGTGATCTCACCCAGAATCTCCTTATCCACTGAGAAATACATCTCCAACCCACATTCCTCCAAATTATTCTCCCTGTGACAAAATGTAATTGTAAACAAGAGTAGTCCCAATATTCACTCAATAGTAAACATCACTATCAGCAGGAGCAAACTAGTTTTCTTGTTTTGAATTTATATAATAATGCTGATGACCATTACATAAGTAATGCCACCATCAGAAACCAATTCTAGCTCTCTGAAATGAACAATCTCAAACATTTAACTCATAAGTAATTCTTAACACTTAAAAGGTGCTTCGATATGTAACTCAAATTATTTAACTATATAAAAACAAAACTACAGCACACTGTTGACTGATACCAACACATTGGTCATCTTCAGCAATCACCTCATGATCATCTAAAGATATCAGTTGTTATCATCATCATAAACACCAACATAGTTATCACTCACTTGATCCAGATGAGAGAGTTATAAAACTCTGGATCGATGGACTCCAGGTCTTTCAGAGCAAGAGGCTTGTTGAGGATACGCTTATAGAAGGGCAAAGAGAAGCCGGTGTCTATGAACTTCCCATGAAACAGAGCCTAGGATAACATTTGGACATACAAAAGTAAAGAAAATTAACTAGGGGTTTATGACAAGAATAAGCAATCAGCAGACCAATCAGCCGTTAGCTAATTTAATATATGATTTTGGCTGATGTGTTGTAGTTGAAAAGGCAGGTAAGTGCAATGGTGGTGTATTTAATTTCTGCTTCATTGTATTTAAATGCTGCTTCACTTGTAACCAAAATGTTTTAGTATAACATGTGAATCTTTGTGCTAAACAGCCAGTTGCCTCTTACTTTTGAGGCTAAACACACAACTGACACTTGAAATTTATAATGCTAGTTCAGCCTGTCTGAGCATCTTTCAAACACACAGAATAAGCCAGTTCCCATTCAAAGTGATCCTACTTGGAGACATATGAGCAGAATAACTGTTAGCTAAATAGGGAAACTAAGTGGGTACCATAGCAATGAATCGTCCAATGAACTTGAAGTACTTGAGATGGTCTGGGTTGATGGAGGAAGCAGGGTTGATCTGCAGACAGTAGTTGTCTTTACCCGCATACTCGAATAGACAGTACATGGGGTTCAAAACCTCATGAGACAACAGGAAAAACCACTCCCTGTAACACACACACACAGATGCATATTATTATTCTTAGCACATGGAGGATTGTTCATTTCCTTTCTGCTTATCTTTGCAGATGACCCAGTTGTTACTGTAGACCGCAACTGGAGCAGCAGCTCTAAGTAGGCCATTGTGCTACAATATTAAGTACAGTAAAGATGCTTCTCTGGAGTTCAAGAAATTAAGAAAAGGTAACAGAGGAAAATTAATGACATGATTAAGACAGCTAAAACCACAGAAATTTGAATATGGTTTGCATTTTAGTGTGCGCGTGTGTGTGTGGGGGGGGGTTAACTGCTACCTTGGAAATCTACCTTGCAGAGGACACTGTTATTAGAATATACTGGTGTCTCAAAGGGATATACTTGGAGCAAGGTTTATTTAGATGGTATGTATGTGTCAAAGCAACAATCTTGTACATGCCAGAAAACAATGTTTCCCAGTAGAACATTGCCCAGAGCATCTCACTGCCTCCGTTAGCTTGCCTTCTTCTCATAGTATATCCTGGTGCACAACTTCAATAAGCAACACGCACACAATCCAGGCCAGCCACATGATGTAAAAGAAAACCATATTCTTCATATGAGACCACCCTGTCCCATTGCTCCACGGTGCAGTTCGGGTGCTCACATACCCATTGTAGGTGCTTTTAGCGGTATGGGTACTCTGACCAGTCTGCAGCTATGCAGCCACACACACACACACACACACAGTAAGCTTTGATGCACTGTGTGTTCTGACACCTTGCCATCATTGCCAGCACAAACCTTTTAAGAAATTTTTGCTACAGTTGCTCTTTTGTGGGATCAGACCATAAGGACTAGTGTTGGGCGCCCGTGATCCTGTTGTCCTTACTTGGACCACTTTTTGTAAGTACTAACCTTTGCAGATGTTCTGACACAATAGTCTAGCCATCAGAATTATTGCTATAATCAATCAATGTCTTATTGGTTTTAATATTGTGGCTGATAATTGTAAATTCATGATAGACAGACCTATGTGACAGCTGAGAAATTAACATACCTGGCAACACCTCCATAATCTAGTCCCTCCTCTCCTGGGAAGATAATCCATAGTCTCCTTCTAAGATCTTGTGGGTGGAAACTCATGATCTATGACATAAATGTAGAGTTTTTTTTCATCTTTATATAGGACTACACAAGTTTCTTTTTAATTCTAGGCAACAACAATATTTTAAAGACACACACACACACACACACACACATACACATACACATACACATACACATACACATACACATACACATACACACACA
>JBBPDE010000107.1:19123359-19135156 GCA_037974605.1 Nannopetersius ansorgii | reverse complement strand
ACTGATATGTAAGCTCTCTGATCACCATTAACTTTTTTCAGATAAAATAATACTGAATTAAATGTTGTATTAAATGTTTTGGACAACGCGGCTCCACGTGAGATTTCTTTGGAACATAAACGGCAAATAGAAAATTTTTCATTGTTTCTCAAAACGTCGTAGTAATTCCAAACTGGCGATGACATGACGGCAGCGCCAAAACAAGTACGTCCCCACTAGTCATGTACGCCCTCACGTATTACGTCATCAATTGTGATCGGTTCCTAAGATCGGCCAAGTTTAACGAGTACCAATCGAATCATAAAACATGATTATTGGCCGATCGATCGGAGCATCACTATTATATACATCCTTTTATACGGACCTGCTGAAAGGAATCTTCAAACAGTGTCTTTCGATTGACGTGGATCTTGATGTGCTGAGGCATTGACAGTTGCTATGGTGATGAAACAAAAATAAATCGTCCATTTGAAAACATACAAATCAGGGATGTCACCTAATATTAAACATAATCTGTATAAACTTAAATGACAATCTTTACAGTTAACCAACTTACCTGACACCAAAAGCGAAAATAGTGCACTTTGGCTTTGAAGTCTCTCACATAAGTAATCTGAGGGCCGTTCTCTCTGTATATCAGAGGGAAAAAAACATCATGTTAACCCTGTTAGAATGGACACATGCATCAAACAGACAAAATATTTAGGAAAATGGTTACTGATTACTGTTCTACAATGCTACATTTTTTACACAAACAATTATCATTATCACATTTTATAAACTTCAAAAGAAAAAAACATGGTTTTAATCTTGAAAATTCTCTAATTTCCTTCATAATAAAAACATCAATAGAGCTCACAGTGAGGATTTTCCTGTCCGAGGGTCAATGTAAGTGGTCCTTCTCCTGTTGTGGTCAACAAAATATGGAATCCCATCCACAGTGAATCTCATCTCCCAGCCTTCTGGCAATGGCTTCTCATTCAATAATCTAAGACACACAAAGGAACAGTATTTTAAGAAACTACTCGAAAAATTGGTAATGAACCAAGATTCAATAGGCTACAGTAAACAGTTTGTGTTAGTGTATAAACAGTGTATAAGGAATGAGGGCATGGTTAGTCATGCCATTCAGAAACAGTCATGTGAAGACCTAGGGATTTATTTTAATGATAGTCTCACCCTTGTGTGCGGGGATCCTCCCATTGTGTTGTCCTTGTCGGATGATGAACAAAGTACATTCTCCCATTACTGTCAGTCCGTTTTTCTGTATATGAAAAAGGCACAGGTGCGCGCGCACACACACACACACACACACACACACACACACACACACTGAATCTAACAAGCAAGTGCATATGACTATTGCCATCTCCCAGAGCCTGTGAATAAGCAATTGACCATTCTGTGCTTCCTATAATTAAGGCAAGTGGTGAATAACTGGCTGAATGAGTGCGTTTTCTCACCCCATCCTTGCGGTAAAGGGCCCAGTGGATCAAATTCTTTATTTGCAGTTGGTGCTAGCTGGTCCTGGAGCTGAAGAAAGAGAGACAAAAGAGAAGTAAGAGACAGAGATACAAGAGAGAGATAAAAACAGAAAGGAAATTAAAGAATGGTGCTTTTACTGCAATAGAGTCTGGCTGCCATTTATGAATCAGTAAATGGAAGCTAGAACATACAGTGTAAAAATCTTTGTGAGTGTCCTAACCCCATATATGAATCTCTGGTTGAACTGGTGCATGGCTCCCTGCAGCTGACTACGCTGGTTCTGCCATTCTTCATAGTTCCTCACAGACTCTGCAGTGGGCCTCTGCCATGTGGTTGAACGACTAATGTGATCCACATAGTACACCCGTCCCATTGGGTCCAAACGCCGCTCCCACCTACAACATAACCAAGCAACAACCACAAAACAACCATTCATTCAACACACTACTGTTAGGTTCATTTAAGGAAAATTTTTCAGCATAACTACGAGTGCTTACATTTATTATGATAAATGTAAAATAGTGGTAGATTTGTGAGTTGTATTTTTCATTAAAAGGCCTTGCATGTATCTCTTCACCACAACTTGATCAAACGATTGTTTGGGGTGAAAACTTGACTCCTAGTCCTCATTTAATGCAACCACTTTTTGTAAAGTAGCTTTGAGAGGCATTACATTCTGGGAATATTTGGTTCCCATCATGATCACACTAAATAGTTCTGAATGTAAATTTCTCTAGATTAGTGTAATTCACAGTTAATTAATTTGAATGAGATTTTGATAATTCAGTGGTACATTTTTCCTCTGTGTGTTTCTCATATTGTCTTTTATTTATCTACCTTACATTTATTTTAATCTATTAAATTTGTTTATCATCTACATTGTATTTTTAAAGATAATTATCAACACATGACATGGCTAGACTTTTATTCTAAGGAGTGCTTTTAGACCGTCTAAATTACCCAGGAGGCAAAGGTTCTGGCCTCTCCCATGTGGTCCTCTTCTCAATGTGATCGACAAAGTACATACGGCCATTCTGATCCACTCTCTGCTCCCAGCTACAACATAGACAAACAGACCGACACACAAAAACACACAGTACATTCATAAAAAAGTCACTAATTTAAGATTGCTTACAGCAGTTTTCTTAAATTCCAAGAAAGATTCAATAAGAACTTCAGCACTACCATCACCTATCATACTATTTTGTTATTTTTAGCTGCACTATTGTTACTGTCTTTTTTTCTCACTTGCCTTATCTTTATACTTAATGCTGCACTGAGCATTCTCATGACAAAAGAATGTCCCTTGGCATAAATTAAGTTCTTTCTGATCTTATCTTTTCTTAGCGCATTACTGACAGAGGAAAGATACAGCCTAAAACTCCTAACTGTATTAAAAAGAGCAACTCACCCAGGAGGAAGAGGCCCATTGTTAATGGGGGACACTCTGGGCGGAGTGGGGCTGACCCTGAGGGCTTGACCCGACCCAGAAACTGAGCTAGAGTTTGGCCCCTGGCTCGCTGGCTCACCATTCACACACAAGCGCGGGGATGTTTCTGGACTAGGACCACCACTGCCATGAGTAGGGGTAGAGCCTGTAGAAGAGGCTGAAGGGAAGGAGAGAAAAGATGGGGGGTAAAGGACAATAATTATGCCAATCACAGTATTTCAGAATAAAACTTCACCAGTTTCCCTTTAGTACTAAAAACAGTTCCCCAACTGTTTCAGTGGTCAACATTTTTCCAAATGTCAAAAGCTATGTAAAAATGCAATGCAACCACAACTGGCATAGGAATTTCAATGTAAATCAAATATGAATAAACTAAATTTTAAAACATTTTCAGAATTGGCTGAAGTAAAATTCTGAATTCTAAAAAAGTTCAGCCAACCAATTGACAGCAGCCACACACCTGTAGAGGAGGGGGGTCTTTGAGGGGAAGGAGGGGGTGGGCGTTGTGGTCTGGGCGGTCGTGGTGGTCTCAGAGATCCCGCTGAAGGTGAGGGAGACCCAGTACTGCCCATGGCATGGCCATTGGGAAGGGAAGAATCATCAGCAATATCACTGGATGGAGAGGAATCTCGACTTGATCTGTCAAAACACAAAACGATTCACTTTAAAATGCCACTTGTCAGAACCACACTATAAAGAGAACAAAACACTAAATTAGAACATTTCTGAAGCTCTCACTTGCTATTTTGAGATAAGTCAGATTCAGATTCTAGTACATTACAGATATTGGGGTGTTTTGAGAGGGAAAAACAGTAGCAGAAGATGGGCATACCTTCCGGCTAGATCCCCATTCAGTCTGGACTCCCCATTTGGAAGAGCATCTGGGATTAGAAAAAAAAAAAGTGATTAATTAAAGTAACAACACCTGAGTACAAAGGAGTTCTGTAAATGTGATGCAATCTAAGACCACTTTTGCAGGCTCTTTTGTCCAGCATCAGAATATTAGCTGGGGATTTTCTTAAATCAGAGTATATTTGAGAAAATTTTGTCTCACTGTGCTTCTGTTCCTCCGAAGCGAAGGTTTCAGGATCCACCTGCATTCCATCCAAACATACAGATAAATCCCCCACCACATCACTGCTGTCTCTCTCTGCACTGAGCGGCAAGGTCCGTACTACCTCACAGACTAACAGAAGAGAAGAGCACCATCAGAGGAAGAGTGCAATCAGGAGAAGAAGCATCTTTCAAAAATCTTCACGGAAAACATCAGAGACTAAAGTGAAAAAGATCACAGTACAAAACCAGAGAAAAATCAGGAAATACTCTCACACCCCCAAATATCAGCACACAAACGTCTCCCAGAAGATAATAAGACAGCATTTAGGAGAAAAATATTTGAGTTTTTATTTACGTTTAAACAAAAAGTGGCATGACCAACATTATTCATTCCCTTCTCAATAATCAATTGTAAAGCCTTCATTGGCTATTACTGCATTCAAACTCTTCCTATAATTCCTAGCTTTTTGCATGTCTCCACTGGTATTTTCCCATTGATTGGGACAGTTTGCAAAAGGTATGAATAATGTTGGAATATGTAAATAAAAGCTTTTTCCCCACAATGATGCATCTTCTACATCGTCTTTTAATCTTGTGGGAGATGCCTGTGATCCAATCAAGAGGAAACTTGCTTGTTGAATAAAAGTCAAAATTTACCAAAGGTATGAATAATTTCAGGCTTGACTGTATACACTAGCATTGCCTAAATACACCAGAAGGTATTAATATATTAAATACAATTCAGCCTATATTATTAACCATGTAAGGCTTGATGTCCCCTACAAAGACAACTACTGAGAAAAAAAAACTTTAATGAAGTGAAGTGATCATTCTGTCATACGTGAACACACCACTGCACAGTGTGAACAGCACGAAATTCACCCTCTGCATTTAACCCATTCACCAAGTGAAGCAGGGTGCAGCCATGAACACGGCGCCCGGGGAGCAGTGCGTGGGGACCTCAGCGGTGCCTAGCGGTCTTGGGGATCGAACCCGGACTTTCTGGTCACGGGGCGGATGCCTTAACCACTAGGCCAATATCTTGCCATAGTTTCATTCTGTCCCAACACAAAAAAATGACTTATTTCAGTCATACAAACATTGACCTTTCCACCACAATACAGTAAGTGGGTTCAGACAGTTTAGCATAGCTTGTTATTTAATATAATTCCATTATATAGTCACTTAATTTACACATCTATTTTAAGTTTGTACTTGTATGGACAAAAAGTACATATTTATAAGCAAAGCAAAGATAAATAAAGAAACTGTTTGTTGTAACTATGTTAAAAAATTGTCTTAAAAAAGGTCACAAGGGTCCTCTGATGTCATTAAAGTTTTAAAATACATAAGAAGACTGGCTTGGCCATGCAAGGACTTTAACTTCTTTAAGACCAGTTCTGAGATATTTGGCTGTATGTTTGCAGTTGTGGAAGCTCATCTTCCCCTCAAATTAATATTCTTGGAAATAAAGTCTCCTCCAGTAAGTGTAAATACATCGCTCCATTTATATTCACGTCAATGACATGGTCAGTTACTGTTGTTATCGCTTCTCTCTTGTTATTGTTGTGAATTTGTTTCTTAGAGACCAGGAGACATTTTTGGATATCTTGAAGCAGAAGTTTCTCTTTATTCAGATACTGGCTGCTTGGCAGTTTCAGTCTTCAAAAAGTCGTCTGACTAGGACAGTGATACATTGTAGCTTATATACATTTAGGGGCAGTGCTTAGATCTAGAGATAAAGCACCTGAGTGATGACCCCAAACAAGGCATGCAAATGAAGTATTCAGGTACAGCAGCCTGCACCGTTTACACCAGTCCTAATCCAATCATCATACCTACCCACAGACTGGGCAGAAGTACCGAGAGCCATTACAAACAAAAGCAGTAATCTGGCTCATTTGACTTACAATAAGAGGACAGGAACAGGCAGGAACCTCATGCTTGATAGAATTATGTCTGATGTCATCATATTTTTAAACACAATGTACTGCACCTTAGGCTTTCATGTGCTGCTATGTCAGAACATAATATCTGCATATTTTAAACAGTTTCCTAAATTTGTAATCCTACATTATCTTTCAACTCTTCTCAAATAAACGCTGGTATCTTCATAATCTTCTTTATCACTAGTCTGAGATAAACTAAATGTTTTGTCTTGGGACAAATAGTTGTGGTTCCATGAACTTTATAAGGATATAATTAAAACTGCACTGACAGAGATACTTAATGTCTTTGTTAGGAATTTTCCATTTGGGTCTTACTTCATGTTTTCCCTAGGAACTCCTTCACCATGACTGATCCTTGTTGCATGATATCTACACAGCCAAAGGCAAAATCTTCTATAAAAACACTATGAGCAACCTGCACAAGAACATTTTTTGAATCTTTGCATTATAAAATGAGGCTTTTTTAATGTGTATGAATATTATTCACCCGTGTAAATTGTGCTGTTTATGATTATGGATACATTCTTTTCATGTATGTTTAAACACACAAAAACATTAGTGTGTGTAAATTTGAAGTGGATATACAAACTGAAATAAAAAATAAAACCAAAAGTTCCTGAAATCTCTCTTACTATATACATATTAAACATATAAAATGAATATTGTTCATGTTTTGGTTTTTGCACTGCATGCACCACAGCATATTCAGAAAACCTGGCTTGTGCTTCAAGGCTATATTTTTCATAGTGGATGTTTCAAGGTCATGTGGCCAACACGCGTGGTGCTTCTGAAAAGAGCCTTTGTGTTTGATGCAGTAAGCCAGTTCACCTGCCTTTCTGAGTGGCAATACAGGGAGTATGTCACATACACATAGCACAGAACACATACAGATCCTAATCCTAAGATCCTAAACACCTATTAAATTAAAAAAAAAAAAAAACAGGACTTACTTTTCATGTCATTGGACTTGAGAGTCTCACTGACTTCTAAAGTTGCCATTCCCAACAAAATGTCTGCTTTGAGAGTCTGATGGCTCCAGACCCGAAAAATTAACTTGCTGAAGGGTGTAACAATCCTATAAAAGGAAAACATACCACAAAATAAACACCTTAGCCCTTCAAAAATATTTAATTAAAACTGTCCTTTTAGACTTACACTGTGAGAGGCTGCTTCCATTTGGGGCTATGGGTGTTGGTGCATTTCTCTGTTTTTTTAGACTGGCCATCCACGGCCACCTCCACATACGGACTGGGCCCAAACCAGTTCTTCTTGTTCTCTTTTAGCTTAGCCGACAGAACTGGTGACCATGAGATAGGATGATAATGTAAACATATAAACAGAAAGAAGCAAACCTTGAACTGAAATCACCATGTTACAAAGTTATATTTCATTAGAGATAAATGTAGACACTTGACAAGTTTTGGAAAGATTATTAATGCCATGGAAAAATGCCCACCTATTATCTGTAATTGGGCCTTCATTGTGTTGCCATTAAAAGTACCAGGCAGGGCTCAGATGAATGTGTGTGCAATCTGTCGGGGGAAATCAACACATGGAAAATGAGCAAACAATACAGGTAAATACAGACACATATATACAGTGAAGATCTGAAAAACAAGGCAATCACATTGTTTATATTTATATAGTTTTCATAATAGGTGCGATTAAATGTAGATTTATCAGCGATTAAATGTAGATCAGCAGTGAGGAACCATTTACCTTAAGAGAGAAGACACCTACTCTGTTGTTACGTGTTTCTGGACCTTGAAGCACTAGGAGCTACCTTAAAGACAGGAAAAGTCTAGTGTAATCCCTACCAGATTAGAGATTATGTAATCCAAAGTAAGGGGAACAGTTCTAGGTTCCCAGACCTGACTGTCTCACAGGAATTGAGAATTCAAGGATGCTGCATCCCATAGAGACATTGCTTAGGCTGCAGAATGTACTGACTAATCGAACATCCTATTCAAAGCTTCAGCGACATACTCTTAAGAACAATTTTAGTTAGACAACGTGTTGGTCTTATTTTTGGCACTCAGAAGTGGCACAAGTACTTCGGGTCGGACTGTCATTACTGAGGACATACTTCCACTTCCTTACTGTTGGAAACTTGCTAAAATCTGGGCTTTGGGTTTGGAATGAGTCCTTTCCGCAACTGCTTTCATGTGGTTCCTTCCCACAACCTTACACAACAGTTTTTTAAAACACTTCAGAAAGGGAACCAGAGGAAATTGCGATTTCTCTCTTCAGGCCTGTGGGAATACATAATGTGGAATTTTTTCCATCTACTCATCTGCCAATGTATGTTTTAGCACAGTGCTTTCTTCACACGTAGACAACAAATTTAGTACAGACTAGTCACCAGAAGCCACTAACAAGATAGCACTCAGAGTGACATAATACACACTACTATTTTTAGACCTAAAGGTGAGATTAATCTCACTGTCAACTACATTTACCAAAAAAAAAATCAGTTTGTACTTGCATGCACTTTGGCAGGAGTGGACAAAATACAATACATATGTACTCGACTAAAATTAGATGATAACACTTGAAGTATGAAGGTAATTGCTTGTGTACTCTATTAAACTGTACGCTCATTCATAAATTCATTTTGTGTCTGCATGGGGTCTCTTCATACTACTCTTACTTTTAATGACCATACATATACAAGAAAACTGTCGTACATGTACTGTCGTCCTTACTTGAAGAAGAAAAACAGACTTCTTTTACTTTACTCAAGGAGTGTTTAACCAAAAGTTGTTTTAATAGGTGTTTTGCGTCAGAAGTGGTAAACGTCAGTGGGGAGATGGAACACTAACTCAAGCTAACTAGTTGGCCTCGTTAGCATTAAGGACACAGATAATATTTCTGTAAAAATGGTCCCTACGCTGTTTGATTAAACAATGAATGGGCTGATTGAAGTTGTAGTTTGACGAACAAGCGAAGTAAATAAGGCTGCGACCACTTTGACGAACTTTACCTCAGAAAATGTAGGATACTGGTTATTGGTTGCTAAGCTAGCTGCTAGCAGCACGACTAACATTCAAGAGCCGGTTACAACAAAACCTGAAAACCTGACCGGGCACAGCACGCCCAGCACCGGCCCTGGGATCTACAGACACGGCTGGGCCTTTTCTGGTGGTGTAATAAGAAATAATAACACGAAGAGCTTAAAAATGGCAGTGGAAGAGAAGATTTTCCCTCTCCCTCCCCGCCTCCGTCTCCCTGCTGTCAGTCTGGAACAGCTAGCCCTGCTGCTAACGATGTTAGCACAACAAGGAGTTTTTCTGCTTTTAATTTTCCTACCCCTTGATTAATTAAAAATCTTACCAGATGTCGAGCAATGTGTTCAACACTTGAACTCTTCAACGGTGAACTATAAGTGAGGGAAACACCCACGTTTCCGTCTGGCTGGTGTCTCTTGCCATCTTCACTCCAGTTACCAAAGGTCCTCCTGCCAGGCCTCCATCACCTGTCATGTGACTCAGTAACAGGGCGGTCGGAGAGAGACACACACACACACACACACACACACACACACACACACACACACACACACACACACACACACACATCTAAGGATCACCTTGTGTTTACACCCTGCATATAAACACCATATGGACAAAAGTATTCGGACGCCTGACGATTACACCAAACTGGGACTTTAATGACATTTACATTTAAATACATTGACTTTAATGTGGAATTGGTCCTTCCTTTGCAGCTGTAACAGCCTCCACTCTTCTTGGAAGGTTCTCCACAAAATTGTGGGGTTTATGTGGGAAAACGTGTGACATTCATTCTGTAGGTCAGGCACTGATGTTGGACAAGAAGTCCTGCATTCCAGTTCATCCCAAATGTGTTCAATGGGTTTTAGGTCAGGACTCTGTGCGGGTCAGGCAAGTTCTTCCACGCCGAACTCATCCAGCCATCTCTTTACGGACCTTGCTTTGCGCACTGGGGCACAGTCCTGCTGGAATATATAAGATTCTTCCCCAAAAACTGTGTCCACAAAGCTGGAAGCATGGTATTGTCCAAAATGTGTGCTGAAGCATAAAGATTGTCCTTCACTGTAAGTAAGTGGCCACCAGGTGTGTCCCAATACTTTCGTCCATATAGTGTAGATAAACACACGCGCACACACACATTATTGCATTAAACGTGGGCATAAGGCCCTGTCAACCCAGAGCTCCAGTGCTGTCACTTGGGTTTTTCCTTTAACACCACCAGATAGCAGTGTTGTCTTGGTGTGAGGCTTACAATTATAAGCAAGGGCAATTCCATGTTGTACTGAAACCACTTAGCAAAACGCTAATTTTATAATATTTATCATCGGTTTCTGGAAGACATTAATTTTAACCTCTGGGGAAATACACTGTCGGAATAAAGATTTCTACTTTTCAGTGATACGTGCTGAATAATCGGCAATTATTAGAGAAAATGTAGGATTTAATTATATATTTGTATGTACTACAAATCTTACAATGACATATGGCCAACGGCAGAGGAAGCACACACCCAACCTTTTTATTTTAGTGACACAGAGCTGCATAATAATATCATTATTGCAAATTTACTGCTTTACAGAGCAGTGTCAGCGACTGCTAAGGTCATGGTGCTCTGCTGATTTCATAGCTAAAGAGTTCCAAACTTTCACTGGCATCAATGGAAGCACAAGAACTGCCATGCATTTCAAAGCAATTTATTTCAAATTGGTGTTGGTGTAAAAGTAAGGTGTCCCAATACTTTTGCCATATAGTGTGTGATGAGTGTCCCTTCACTGCAGTTACTGTTTTATCAGGTGTGGCATAGACTTGCTTGTGTAGTTGGTAATACATTGTTATAATTCATAATATACTATAGTTATAATATTGACAATAGATGATTAGATGGAACAGGCACGTTGGGAGCAAGGAAAAACATTAAGAGGACCAGGACATGGTTTCTCTAAGACCAGGATTTAGAGCTGCTGACAGAGCATATGCATTAATTTATGTTTATAATTGGATGCTGTAATGAAGAAGCTCCACATGACAACGCGAGTTTCTATTGGACGAGGTGGATGAAGCGGGCGGGGCTTCAGGTCCACGAAAGTTGCTCAGTAGCAGCAGCCTTATCCGATAGGAGAGAGCTGCAGCATCGTGTATTGTAACCTCTATCTCTGCCTCGCTGAAAAGGCGTCTGCCGGGTGATCCTGCCTAATTTCACACATATCTGCTTCTGAGTCTGTTCTGCAGCCCTCCTGAAGATGCTGGCCTGCACAGAGATGATTACGATGTGTCTCCAATCTGCAAAGAGAGAGCATCTACGCTCCAAGCAACAACAGCAGCAGCAGCTGCAGAACCATGGACTTTCCATATTCCACGACGTGAGTAGCACACACACATACATACACACACGCGCGCGCGATGCAATTTGCATATCATTTTTATATGTGTATATTTGGGCTGTTATCACCAGAGACATCCATTAGTGGCTACTTTGGCCAGGCATAATTACCCCACACATTTTATTGTATGGGCTGCGTGGATATAATGCAGAAATGCAATATATTTAAATAGCAATGTACAGTTGCAGTATCCTGTGTGGTGTTTCTAACTTTAGAAGGAGAGGGCATTTATTCAAAGAGTAGTCAGCATTTTTCTTTGCAAAAAATCATAAAGATAACCCTGGTGTTTTATCTTTTTTGTGAATATGCATTGTGAAAGAAAAGCGTGTTGTGGTTATTTTTAATGGTTAATCTGCCTTTAAGATATACCGTTTACCAAAGAAGCAATACAAAATCCCATGCAATGGGTGGGTGGGTGGGGGGGGGGGGGGGGGTCTTTGGGCCAAAAATTTTTTTCTTTTTCCC
>JBBPDE010000107.1:18998303-19016010 GCA_037974605.1 Nannopetersius ansorgii | reverse complement strand
GAATTTGCTGTGATTAATACGAAAAGCGACAGAGAGAGAGAGAGAGAGAGAGAGAGAGAGAGAGAGAGAGAGGGAGAGAGAGAGAGAGAATGAAAAAAAGACCCGGCATTTGGTAGAAAGTGCAGTTGAGAAAGTTTCGTATCGACGAATTTCCAACAGAACAGTCTCAGTTAGGAGTAATGGATTCTCCCAGAATTTGCCTGAAGTGATTAAAACAAGAGCGAGAGAGAGAGAGAGAGAGAGAGAGAGAGAGAGAGGGGAGGGGAGGGGAGGTTGTAGCCTATCTCTCGGCATCTCTCTCCACCCCTATCTCTTTACGGGACTGCCAGCCCGGGCTGTGGTATTCCAGGAATGCGTGGTGAACATGGCGGCCGCGCTGAAGGCTCCTAAGAGCGGGCTGCTTGAGCTGCGCGTGGCGGTGGAGCGCTGGAGCCGCGTGTTGGGCGCTCTGAGCGAAGACGCGCTCTCCGTGAGTCCGGCCGAGGCCAACGAGGAACCGGCCAAGAGCAAAGCCCCGGCCGCCGCGCCACTGAACGGGGAACCCAGTAGCCTGAGCTGCGCCGCCGTGCCAGAACACATCAGCAGCGTTAAGCGCACCGTCAGGGTCACCAAACAGGACGTCGGGGGACTCGGAATTAGCATTAAAGGTAGGAGAACAGTTTCTAAAACAGCCAAAAACGGCCAGCAGAGCAAAAATAATGTTAAACTATTCACAAGTTCTCAAAGGCAAAACAGTAGCCTACGGGAAGAATAAAAAAGAGTGAAATTCTTCCAGTCTTCATTGCTAGTTAATGAACACGAGCTGTAAATGTGAAAAATAAGGCAAGTAACACTAAACTTCCTGCAAAATCAGTTTTAAAGAGAAAAAGACTCGAAGAGTTTGCAACTTCGTCGCAACTGTAGCTCCAAACGGGAAAGAACACATGGAGTCAATCTGGTGACGCCTTAGGAGATGCATAAGTAAGTTCATACGAAGAACTTATGAATGTAATGTCACATAAAGAATAAGCAGAATATTTAACACAAATGCAAACAAGCTGGAACTCTTATGGGACTATAAAACTATGATGAAAGTGTTTGATACATTAGTTTTCTGTTGGATTCTTCATAAAGGGGTTTCATAAGGAATTCAAATCTGGCTCATTTTCACTGTCCCCGACATTAAACATTCTCCTTAAAGGAGAATTCCCCCAATTTGTTCAAATTTGTGCATAATATAATAACTACAGTATAAATAAAGTCGTTCAGAGAGGTTTGATTTGCAATGGCTCACTGTAGAGCAACTTTCAGTCTCAGTTTTCTTTACAGTAGGGTTGAATGAAACCAGAGGTTGCAACATCTACTATGGAAATATACCCTTTTTATTTACTGTCCATGACCAAGAAACCTGTACGTGTCTGCTGGGCTTTGAAGTGTTATGTTGATATGGTAGAACAGATATAAATCTTAAAAAACAAGCTTTGCCTTACAATGCAATATAGTCACTGAAATGTCACATGTTTCTCTGGCATGAAGGAGAGGCCGAATCCATCTTAAAACAATATTCATTACCGTTTCATATAATAACTTTTGTTCCATTCACTACCACTGTAAACAATTCTGACTCAATACGTTTCAATAGAATGGAGCATTTGACATCAAACTGCTTCGATTGACTTTTTACATCATAAGCAGTTGATTATGAGGAAATAATTGTAGTCAAACAAAAGTAGAGTTTTCAGTTAATGTGGGTAATATACTTTTAATCAAGCTTCAGAATGATCTACAAATACAAAATAGTATTCAATAACCTGCAGTCCACTCTAAAGGTCACCCCAGGTCTATATTAATTTAAGTTCACTCATGTTTTGTACTAACATGTCCAGAAAAGGAGTTTGCATGATTTGGGCCTGCATTTTGGACGCAATCTTTGCATCTCTCCTCAAATACTTGTGTGTTCTGTGCTGGAACACACACACACACACACACACACACACACACACACACACACACACACAAGGAAAAGCTGACTCCAGATCACTAAAGACTAAGTAGACTGCTTAGGCTGTATTACAGCTATACAAAACCTTGTGATCTTGTTTGAAACACATTATTATTAACTTTTTTCCCCACTGGTAATATTATATATTTTGCTTCAGTTCTGATAATTAACTTTAATGCCTCTGAGCCTCTGAGAATGGCTGAATAACATGCTTGTGTCTGTGGTGCAGGGAACTAACTCCTTACAGTGAGGGTTTAAGTGTATGGAGGGGGGGCAGGGTAGGGGGTTGGGGGGGGGGGGCTTCACCCCAATGCGAACAGCTGACTGGAGAATTACCCATAATGCTCAGCATGGCCATTGGCTTAACATGAAAGCTGTGGAACGAGAGCAAGGAGGAGTAGTTAGATTGGTGCTGTTTATTTTAGGGAGGAAGAGAGAAAGAGAGAGAGAGAGAGAGGGAGAACAGAAAAAGAAAGAGGACAGAGAGAGATAGAGAAAAGAAAGAAAAAAGAAAGACAGAGAAAGAAAGTGAAAAAATGAGACAGGACAAAGAGAGAGAATAAGAAAGAAAAAGAAAATGAGAGTGAGAGAGAAAAAAAGAGAGAGATAAAGAATGAAAGAGAGAGAGAGAGAAAGAGAGAGAAAGAACGAAAGAGAGAGACAAAGTGCAGTTGTCTATATTTACTGTCATGCTTCAGGCAGCTCTTTGGATCTGTTGCTCTCTTACATATTAAAAGCTCACATCTGACCAAGAAATGGACTTGCATGATCTTGCATCCTTCATCAGATATATTTTCCACTAAGAAGACTTTCCATTGGGTTACACACATTTGCCACTTTCCAGTGGCCAAAAAAATGTGGTGACTGAAGTCTGTTCTTTAAGGATTATAAAACATGGTGTGTTTTTCCAGGGAGTCGTTGGATAGAGGTTCTGAGCTTATTTTCCATATTTTTATTCACTGCTCACGAGGCAATAGCTGAGCAGTTGAAACATAACACAAGAAAGGTGTCAGTTATTTGGGCAAATCTGTCTTCAGTTTGGATTTGATATTTTGTACACATGCACTTCTCAAAACTCTGCTGCACCTTTCAAGATGGATCTGTCTTAAAATTCTGCTTCTGGCATTTGATTTAAAGTTAGCAATAATTGCAAATCGTAACACAGTTTTCTCCCATACTGCCACATGCTTCAGAATGAAGTATGCTATCAACAGTAATGGCGTTTGAGACGTTACCATTTTGTACAATTATATTTGGGAGTGATGGGATGGGGAAGTCAACATTTTTATTACTGTTTATTATTATTATTATTATTATTATTATTATTATTATTATTATTATTATTATTATTATTGTCTTTTTCCCCACTGGTTGGTGCACTGTGACATAAAAAAAATCAGAGGTGTATTTAAACCTCTTGATACAGGATGTAAAACAAATATTATTCATTATGTGTAAGTAATTATGTTTAAGTATAAGAATAATTATGTAGTGTAAATCAAATGTTGTTAGAAGACATGAATAACTATATATTACTAAGGGTTAATGCAAATAACAATCTATAACAACAAAAGTTAGTGTAAATTAACATTCTCTAGATATAAATTAAATATAAAAAATAAAAAAAAGAAACACTTAAATTATGCAAATACATGCTAACCATGTATATGACCCCTCTCTCTCTCTCTCTCTCTCTCTCTCTCTCTCTGTGTATTAAATGTCAACCATTTCCTTCTTATTACATGTATAAATGGCTTATGTGACCCCATCATTCTCCTCAAAGGTCAAAATGGCTCACAGAACACTTTGTGCAGAAGTGTAGAAGGGTCTCATTGCTGTAAATTCACAAATGTAGTTGTAGGGAAAGCTGTCAACAGCTTGGTTCGTGGAAGAAAATTACCCTCACTCATCAGAGTACCTATGAATTCTTGGTGAGAGATCATATGGGAGCTGTTATGTCATCACTTTTTCTGTTGTTCCGTCATGGTGCTAGACTGACATACAGGGCAGGATGTCTCAGTCTGCAACTGCACAATCAATAAGCAAGTTCTGAAGACTGTAAGGTATTTGTAACATACCTGCAGATGAATGCTGTTGGGGCAAGCCTGTAAGTGCAACATGTTTCTTGAGCCCTCAGCCTTTCCTGGTTAGCATAGCAGTGGAGAAAAGATCGAGTGGTGGGGGGTCCACCAGAAGGGCCCAAACCTTCCACCAGTATCTAGGACAGTGGCATAGTTTCAGACCTCCAACCAAGAATATTGGTCCCTACCCAGCAGTATCTGGGGCAATGGCAGACCACCCAGCCAGAATACTTGTTGCTGTTTCTTTAAAGGTCAGAGGTCAACAGCAGAAGGGGTAGAGCCTCAGCAAAGAGCTGAGGGATTATGAAGTAAGACCATGATAAGACATAATGGAAATGTCTACCACCAAATCTCCAGTATCACAACTTGGACTGAAGTCTACTAATGCAGTGGTGCAAAAGTAGGGGTGTGATTTTTTATGGCTGTCTCGAATTTCTTTACAGTAACAACAAAGTCAGTAAAATTGTCTAATTTTACCCCTCTGTGCTTCACCTGTCATTGAATAGACTTGGAGGCCTGCTTGGTGAAACAGAAATACTCACAGAGATACAGACATTAGGATGTAACTGGCAGGCCAGAAAAATGAATGTAATGAGCCAAATCAGTCATGAATCCTATCATTATGTGACAGCTGTACCACAGAAAACCTTAGCTTTACCAGAGGCGCAGTGAGTAGCTCTGCTCTTGTACTGTTAATCACAGGAGGCTTTCCAAAATATTCTAGGTTTTTGAAAACTGCAATATTACTATGGAGCAGTTTTACACAAGTACAGTGTTGCACATCTACACAGGTGGCATACAGTGTTTTCATTTTGCTGTAAAATTGTAAGAAAACCAGTGGGAGTCCAGGCATTCTAGGCCATTTAGATTTTGCACCCAACAGACTGACACCTGAAGGTCTGGAATTCATAGCCGCTTTCTTTGGCCAAGGCCCGCCCATAAGGCCGTTTGACCGACCAATCACAGTTCGTTTTGTTCAGCGTCACGTTTCCGGTCGTGGAAATATCCCCACAACAACAGACACAACAAGTCAGTCAACATAGAAAATCAAAGAAAGAGAAGAAAACAAGCAGTAAGTCATTGATCTGTTCGTGCACGTATAACAACAATGGCGTCTGCATTACCACATCTGATCAAAACACTGAGTAAATCAGTAGGATCACACGTCTGGGATCACACATCTGTGATCACACATCTGCACTTTGTTTCCCGGCGGACCGAAAATAAACGCGACACTCGCGTCCCCCGGAAATCCGAAAAAATTCAACCAATCAGATGACGACTTTGACATTCCTGAAGTGTTTCCAGTTAAGTGTACCATATGCATCAGACGTTTAGCCAGCGTTCCATGGTCGTGACGTCTGAGGCTGAGACTATATAAGTGTAACTCAATGTGATCCTTTCCACCACACCTTTTGCATCACCAGATGCTCATTTAAACTCCAGGAACCCTTGAGACCAATAGCAATGGCTACATAATGTTCTTTGGAAATGATCGTTATTCCTGATTTAGAGATGCCGTCCCTCCCAAGATATATTGCTGGTATAACCTTCATGTACTAAAGAAGATCTATGCCTGTTAATCTATGCGTTTTGGACCCCACTCCTGCTCAAGGTCGGAGCCAACCATAATTCTCTTGTTGAAATGCTCCACATAAATCACAGCGAAGGAGAGGACATCTAATGTAGGAAATTGGTCAATAATAAGGAGCCATGGATACTGAGCATGTCTTCACATTAATAAACTTACTCAAGTCAAGTAATCAGTATTTCAAGTTCATTTACATACAGGCCCCATATCATGGGAAAACAATTTCCCAAGATTTAATAAAATATAATGTGTAAACAAACAATGATAAAGATTAGAATCACACCATTTACTCGCAGTTTACACAGGCCATACATAGAAACCAAACTGTAAAAACACCTCGTTTTGAATTAATTGTTTAATTGATTTACATGTATCTGCATGTTCATTAAACAGCACTTTAGCTCCTCCCGTTTACATGAAGTTATGAGAAGTGTCCATGAATGAATACAGGGCAACTAAACAATTCACAGGCCTGAAGGTAAGAAACAATAAGAAGAAAATACAATGTTTAAGAGATAAAGGTAAAGGCTGGAAAACATGATATCATGAAGGGTTCATAAACACACACAAATGTAACAAAGCGGACCAGAATGACAACAATAATAATTATGATTAAATGTGAGTGTTTTAATTTTACACATTTTGTGTGATGCATACTAAGTGCATTCTTTCCCTCTTTATTACTTCCATTTACCTTTTGTCGAGGCGATCTGTTTTTAGCACACTTTCAGAAGAGGGTAGTCAACAAAGCACACTCTTGAAAGGCATCCAGTTCAAAAGCACTTCAGGGAGCCGTTTGGAGTGGAGCAGAGAAATAAACACCGAATACAAGATTGAGATGTGTCGCATACCTGAAAGGTATTACACTGAATAATTATTGGAATAATCTGATGCTACTCTTTAAACAGATGCAGAAATTTGCATAAAGTCTTCTTTCAGCCCTCATGAATCCTTCGTGGGTGAGACAAGCAGTTCGAGTTCATGTGATCTAATCTGCTGTCATTGACATTACTCATCACCTGAGAGGCAGAGACTCTTCTGGTATCTGACATTATTGACTATTGATTTAGCATGAACAACTTCTTGCTGTGGAAGCAATTAGTTGAATCTTGTGGAATCAGCTTGAGCTGTGCTCACTTTATATACCGTCTCATGAGACAGACATGATCTAATATTGAGAGTACACATCTGGGAACAATAATAATACATTTAATTTATACACTTATAAAGCGCTTTTCAAAATACCCAAAGACAATACAAGATATGGCTATAGTAATACAAGATATGGCTTGGCTGAATTACATTCGGTTTAGTTCCACAGCAGAAAAAAACACTTTCATGTTCTCAGAAACAAATGAATATTAACTAATATTAGTTACTATAACTGCATATTAACTAATTGGTCCAAAACCAAAGTAAACACGCTCTACAAAGAAGCACAGTTTTGTTTAACAGCCAGCTCAACAGAGAGCTAACAGGTTAATAAGCTCCTCCATTTGTGTTCAGATATAGGCCTAACATTGAAATACCTGATTAAGGACTCACTGTAAAACTGCAAAATGGAAAGATTATATCACTCATATGTTTTACTAGCATCAAATATCAAAACTTCCATACATAAAATCAAACCCAGTATGGGTGCATTATCATTAGCTTGGCACTAACATACAAAATGCTATTGAATATGCTATTGGGCAAAAAGGCTATACACAAAGGGAATGTTTCTATATTCATACTTTTGTTTACTGATTAGGTAAATTAGGTATTTCATTCTAACTATAAGTTTTAACTTGTAAATTTATTTATTCTAGTTTTACTGTTTTATAGGAAAAGTAATGTCACCACACACTAAAAATTACTTTTTTCAGTCATCCATCCATCCATTATCTACCCCTTATTCCGGCATTCAGGGTCAGGGGGGGGGGCTGGAACCTATCCCAGCTACAACGGGCGAAGGCGGGGTACACCCTGGACAGTCGCCAGCACATCGCAGGGCCACATATAGGGACAGACAACCATTCAGGCACACATTCACACCTATGGGCAATTTAGAGTACTCAATTCACCTATTCCCCAAAGCAGTCATATTTTTTTCAGTCATATTTATTAATTATTTCTTTGAATGTCAGATTTATTGTTTTCATATTAATTAAATGTTTCAAAAATGTTTAATTAAATGCTGTTTACAGACATTGATAGTAAAAAATTATGTAAATTATTAACTAAAATGATTATTAACTAAAATCTAATACATAATTGTATTTTCAGTATCATAATTACTGGCATACTTGTATTTAGTACTTTATGCAACCTCCATTCACCAGTATAACAGCAATAACTCTCCTATTCTAATACCTTATGAGAGGAATTTAAAACGACTTCTCAGTGCACAATATCCCAGATGCTACAGTGCATTTTTGATAAGACTAAAATGACGTCAGCTAAGGGTTGGATTTTCACCCCTTATTTTTCAGTGTGAAATTGAACTAATTTTACCCCTCTTCTCCAAAGCTTGGCATTAATTATGGGGCTGACTGCATGTTCACAATGACCATATATTTCTTCCACAATCCAAAGACTATGAATTAATTACACATTTCATGCAAAATAAATGACAAAACAGAAGTTGGCGAAGATCATAACATGGTACTGCTTTTCTTCTTTGTACACAGAGCACTCAAACTGTAATGCTGCCTCTATTTAGCATCCATTATCATGCCCTGAGAGATCGCGTCTCTCTTCATCTGGTGTTTCTTTGGTCTCCATGGCCATGTTCACTTTCTGCCAGAACACTCTAGTGTCATCTCCCACTTTAGGCCAGCGAAGATATGTTTGTTTCTTCACCAACTTTTTCATTTGATAATAAGGAGAAATGTAACGAGTCGGAATGTCCTCCAGAAAAATGAGAATCAAGACGTCTTTCCGCTCATCAAAAAGCCGGAATCTAGCCACCTGAATCTCTTGGGTACACCAGTTGCTCCTTAAATAGTTGTGAGTAATCACGCAAATGGTCTTGCGGCTATTGTATATCCCATCAACTATGTTGTCGGTGATGGACTTGCCTGGCTGGAAGTCTCTGTGGTGCAGACATAGTCTCCAGCCCTGTTTGCCTTCCAGGTTTGGTAAAAGTTCCTCCATCACCCAGGGCTCATCATGAACATTGTAGGAAATGAAAGCATCGTACTGAAAGCCAAACTGCTGCTGCTGGGTTCTTTGCTTACTTTTCCTGTCATGGAGGAGTGCTAAAAATAGGTAATACGTGTAGACCAAATGCCACTTCAGGAAGTTGTAAATGAAAGAGGCAGCAACTGTGAAGAGAACCACCAAAGAACTGCAGAGGAAGCAAATGAAGTCATAATCCACAGTGCAAGACTCAGTGTTGAAGTCTACTAAACTCTTCTTTTTCATTGCAGAAGGATAGTGACAAATGTATTGATTCAGGTAGAGGACCTGAGTAAGGTTGTACTTAAGTGACCAATCAATGAACCAGGCACTGGTACAGTCACATGGGAAAGTGTTGTTCTGCAAGTCCAAGAATTGTAGTTTGGGAATTGACTTTATCAAAGTCTTGTTGACTGATGAAATCTGGTTTCCACTGGCTCGTAAGATTGAGAGTCTAGATAGATTAGCTTTGATCAGGAAGTCCAGAGACTGTAGCCGGCTTCTAGAGAGAATAAGCGTCGTTAGTTCTGGGATTGGATGAAAAACCTGAGGAGAGAGGGAATTGTTGTCCAGCATGTTTCTCGTGAGATCCAAATGGGAAAGGTTAGGGGTGTAGTTGAATGTGTTAGGAAGCAGGTATCTTATGTTCAGGTTCCCAGCATAGAAGACCTTTAAGGACTTCAAACCCTCAAGTAGATTGCTAGGGAAGAAATTGAGGCCACGGTGGCGCTGGCTATTAATTGCCAATGTTTTCAGTGATTTCAAATGAACAAATGGAGGAAATTGCAAATGTTGAGTATCAAATGATATATAATTGCTGTAAAGATTAAGTTCTTGTAACTTGAACAATCCTGAAAATATATTTGGATTCTTAATGGTGTTCTCTGAAAGTTTGTTAGACGCAATGGAAAGCCAAGTCAGGTTTGTTAATCCTGCGAATGCATTCTCCTCAATCTCATAAATCTGGTTGTCCACAACATCTAAGGCTTTAAGAGAGGATAAATTACCAAATGTTCCTCGATGTATGGTGCTTATTTTGTTGTTTCTTAGTTGCAAATATTGCAAGTTGGGTAATACCTCAGAAAAGGACTTGGTGACAGTCATGAGTCTGTTTGTTCCCAATTTCAGATCATGTAGATTTCTGAGGTCTTTGAACAAGCACGCACTGACTGAGGCTATTTTGTTCGAGTACAAGTACAGCTTCTTTAGATTTACCAGATGATCAAAGTCTGAGCATGTTAATTTTTCTATTTTGTTTGTGCTTAAATCTAGCAGTTCAAGCACTGGAATTCCCTTAAAAGCACCATTCAGAGAGGTAATTCGATTGTGTTGCAAATGCAGAGATACTAGCTGTGTGAAATTGGTAAAAGTGTCCTGTGAAATGTGGTGTATGGCATTGCTGGAGAGGTCCAGCTGTTGCAGCAGAGAGCATGGCATGATCATATGTTTGGTGAGGTAAGAGATGTTGTTCTCACCAAAGTGCACAGCCTTTAGTGCATCTGAACATGCGTAATCAAAAAGATGTTCAGGTTTAATCGTTGTTATGTTATTCATCCTTAGCTTATTAAGACTTGCTTTGAAAGTTCCCAGTATGGCTGCTATTGTATCTCCTGAAATGTGCACTCCATCCAGTTTGAGGGTTGTCACTGACTTCAGCATTGTTACATTCTGAATGATCCAGTCTAGATGTCCTCTATGGCCACAGTATGAGAGGTCTAAGTATTCAAGGGCAGGGAAAATATTTTCTGTAATTTGAAACTTTGCCAATGGATTCCCTGATAAATCCAGCATTTTCAAGGCTGTTGTTGACAGGTTACTAGATTTGAAGATGACAAAGTCGTTCATTCCCACGTACAGTTCATGTAGAGTAGTCGATGTAAACGCCAACTGGAGTTTCTCCATGGATTGAAGCTTGTTGTCGGTGAGATTCAAAACTTGTAAATGCTCGAGCATTGTAAAAACCTTCGGTTCAATGTGTTCGATCGCATTCCCGTCGAGCCGCAGCACAGAGAGTTTATGGAGACCCCACAGCCAACTTCCTGATACATTTCTCAATCGGTTCCGGGAAAGATTTAGTTCCTCCAGATTTTCTGAGTTTCGAAAGGCACCTTCATGTATGTGTGAGATGTGGTTGTTTGAAACATTTAGATACATCAGACGTGCCAGACTGCTCAGGTCTCCCTCTTTGATTTCTGAGATGTAGTTGAATGATATGACTAATTTTACTACGCTGCTAGGTAACTTAGAAGGAACAGTCAGGAACCCCATTTTGTAGCAAAATATAGTCAGATCACCTGAGTAATTGAAAGGGGCTTCAACCAAACAGTTTCTCAGTGAAAATCCAGAGGTTGGTAAGATAATTATGAAGGAATATAAGATGTAGCATAGCACCATGCTGCTGTCCAATGATCTCTGCTTGTAAGTGTTCATTTTTCAGGCTGGACTTGCTTTTCTGAAGTAAATTTTCTTCTTTGTAGTGACTTGAAACTGTCAGTGAATGTACAGCAAAGTAAAATAAGGCTCAGTATTATCCATTTATAAATGTTCTGTCTCTCCAAGGTAGATAGGTTGACCTAAACAAGGATTAAAAAGATTAAATGCAATTAAACTAATGCTATTCCAAACATTAGCTGCCATGAACCATCACATGGATCTCAGATTTAAAGGCTCACCAGCATTTTTATCTATTGCTTTGATTGGTGTACTGTCCGAAATAAAAGATATTGTGCTGGTAAATTGTATAGTTCCTCAAGGCAAAAACTACATGAATGTACCTTCAAAAGTAAAACATGGCCCTTAAGGTCCAAATACCTTAAATGAGTGGAAAACGTTCACTTTAACAGGATAAAGGGACAAACCTGGGGTTGAATATTTGGAGTCAACTCAATTAATACTTAAAGATCTGCATTGGGAGGTAGTGTAGTTATGTTCCTTAAAAGTACTGAGATGTACCCTTCATGATAATGTCACAGTGGCAGATTTTTTAACTAACAGATATAGTTTTCTGGCTATATTGGGGATATTAAACTTTTTTTTGCATATCATTATACTTCAGTTTTAATATATCTAAACATCAAATCATGTAACAAAATTCCAGATTCAGATTTAATTTAAATAAGCTGGTTCGGATGACTATTAAGATCCCTAAACTTCCCATTTTACTCATCAATGAGCACAAACCTGAAGAAATGTTTGAAATTATTAAACCATATGGCTAAAAATTGGGCTTTCTTCACTCATTGTATCTAATAGAATTTGTTCACATTGGACCACTGCTTTTAAACAAAATGAAACAAACACATAGACATCTGATTTGAATAAAAATATAAAAATTACCCCCAAAATGATCCCTAATGCTATTAATCCTAATGCAACAAACGATCTTAAAAAACAATGAAATGGGAATGTTCACATGCTCATCTAAATTGCAGCTAAAACTCAATGTCATGACTTGTTGGATAATGATGGGTTAATTCTATTACTGTTTCTTAACTTCATGGCCTTAACAAAACATTAATTAAAATTTTGGCATAAATCAGACTAAATTACATATCCTGATTTTTCAAGCAGATTAAACACCTACCTGATGTCTTCTGCATGACACACAGCAACTGATTGTGTAAAACAACCGTTCCTCTTGTTTTAAATAGGAACTGAGATAGCAGAACTGATACTGCAAGCACTTGCACAACTGACACTACCCTGAAACTGGAGCAAAAACAACAGAGATGATGTCTAGACTGCCTTTTCCCTTCCACATCATGCCGTGGTTGAGATCAATAATGAGATAAAGTATTGGTGATATCAATATCATATTTTTAGTCTGGGTTGAGGGCAATACATGGAATTGTTTAAGGTATGAGACATGTATAGATTCCTATGTTTACTTAAAGGGAAAACAGATTTCAACCACAGAAGTTTAGTGTTCAAATTTGTATCCCTTAATTTAGTTCCACAGGTATAAGGCTAACATGGCTAAGAAACACTATAAATCAAAATAGCTTGAATTATTTTCATAAAAATGCATCACAACAACTTCTCTCAACCTGCCCAAACTTCATCCAGATTTTCATTAATGTCATGCACACTTGTAGACACGATTTAGGTACTTTTACAGAAATAAAATTTGGTCGATTATTGAGTAACGTTTACCTTGCAACTACAGTTCTGAACTAAAGAAGCTTTGGACTAAAAATGTGAAAAAGAGTTAACAATGAAAGTTAAAGAGACCTGCCAGTATCATAGGTTGCATTAAGCCCAATGTGTTTTCCATGCTGGAGACTTGTCCATGTTTGAAATGATGTTATATAGCAGTGGTCCTGGAAATCTACCTTCATCTACCTTAATGTACTTCTTCAGAAGTCCCTGATTGGCTGGAGCATTATTTAAGGGTGAAGGACAGCACGTTAGGTTGGAGCTAAACATGGCAAGAAGGTAGATCTCCAGGAGGAGCCAATGTTCTGTAAGTTGTATGAGAGGATGACAATTTGCCAGTGTATTATGCATCACACTGAGTAGAATGTGTATTATTTTACAGGTGGTAAAGAGAATAAGATGCCCATTTTAATCTCGAAGATTTTCAAAGGACTCGCTGCAGACCAGACCGAAGCTCTTTATGTGGGTGATGCCATTTTGTCAGTCAACGGATGTGACCTGCGAGAAGCCACACATGATGAGGCTGTGCAGGCCCTGAAGAAGACCGGGAAGGAGGTCATTCTGGAGGGTAAGCCATTATGGGTCCTGCTGGTTGCTTATTCAGGGAATGCCCTGGCCTCATACAAATCCCTATCTGCCACTTCTGTGGCGTATGGTCAGTTTTCAGTGGTGAACCATATTGGTGAGCCCTTCGGCTCAGTGATGCTCAATTCTAATTTCTGTTCTGCCCTGTCGCATTTCCAACTGTATGTTTGCACTAAGCCAACAATGTAGCACATTCTAGATCAAACCTAGACAACATAGAAGCCTCTAAAAGGCATTTACAAATATTTGATCTTATATGTAGTAATTTTATTCTTGCAATAAAGAGTCCTGAGCTGCTGCTGCTACAGTATGGTATGCATTTAATTATTGACATTAGTAAGTATAAGCCTGTCCAGTGTCCAAAATGTAAATCTTAAATTTGCATATGTGCTTGATAATCTAATTACATAATTCTCCCAAAACGCTACCTATTTAAAATGTATTTTTCTAAATATTTTATCATTTTTTCATGATTCCTTTGTTTATATTTTCTGTTTTATTTGGATAATATTAAATATGTTTAGTGTTGGCATTTAATCAAGTATTGTATTAGCTTGATGCTGATTTTCTGCAGGAAAAGTGCTATGAATTTCTATAACAATACATTTATTTATAGAAATATTTATGAATTATTTATATAAACATTCAAGTATTATTTATATTTTCACTTAAATTCAAGACCAGTTAAAATCAATCATTTGTTACTTTGTTTGTGACTAATCGGTATAAATGAAAGTTTCAACATTTACAAACATTTATTCAGTGAATTCAGCAGCCCATTGGTTCTATAAGTGCGTTTGCAAGTCAGTATGGAGAAACAGAATCATTTTTCATTACCAACAATGAGTTACAGAATGCACTGGAGTATTACTTTACCCAGTCTTTCATACAAAGCTGATATTGTCTGCTCAATTTAAATTCACAATCAGCTAATTCCGTCAGAGTACATCAGGAAGAAGTTGGAGAATAAGAATACAGTTCGATGACGGTTTCAGATACAAAGAACAAAGGAAGAAAAGCAGAAAGTCTCAGGAGTTTTCACATGAATTTATACACACCCACACACACAGACACGTGCCTAAACAGCAGGAGGCAGGGATAATAAGCATCAGCACAGACTCGCAGTTGGATTGCACCTGATGTCTTTGCATAGATGGATCCACCCGAGCCTCAGATTTAAGAGGAATCTAGATAAAACTACAGGTCAGTGACCTACGCCCACGAGCGAAAATAGCTTCTGACCCCCTGAGTTAAGGGTTTTGCAAGGTTTTAAATGCCCGTATCCTACATCTTTCTAGTATTTTATATCTTTTCTGTGGTTTTAGGTACCAAAAATGGCCTGAATTCTTTGTATGACTTCTTTTCATCCCTTACTTTAACAAGCTGTGTTTTACTGTGTAAAACTAATGTATGTAAAATGGCTATTTTGATTGTTGCTCTGTATTGTGACCCATTCAAAAGGCAAGCCAGACTAAAACCCTACTGATAACACAGATGGGAATGGTGAAACTGCTGAAAACTGAATGAGCTGATAAATGCTTATGTGGCATCAGAGAACCAATTGAAACACAATGATCAGTAAACAATACATTTTCAAAACTTCGACAGAGTTTAAATATTCCACCAAAGACTAAGTGAGGAAATTGTGGTTATTTATGATAGGGGCCTCTGAGAAAATAAAGTGAATTGCTTTTCTATGTTCAGTTTTGGGCCAGGACAAAACCACTAAACCACAGTTTCAAATTATTTATAAGCTAGTTTCTGGTTGGGGAAGTGGTTTTAAGGGTCCATTTTTGGATTTCCATCTGACATCAGAAATTTGAAGTGCATTGTCTGTTAACTTCTCTGTTCTTCTCTGCCAATTGTTGACTGCTAATCTCACATAATTGTTCACTTCTTGTCCAAAAGAGTCTACAGCATATGAGCACTAAGGGGGTGGGACTCCATATTAATAGCTGAGCAAGGTACCATCCCCACACACTGCTCTCTGGGCACCCCTCGTTGGTGGCAGCCCCCTGCTTGACTTGATGAATGGGTTAAATGCAGAGAAAGAATTTTACATTGTTCACACGTGACTATAAGGGTCCACTTTACTTTAGTTCATTCTGAGGATGAAAGGTTCTGAGAATCAACTCTGTAAAATATCAATATGAGTGAAAGCAAAGTTGTGTAAATGTACCCATACTGTACGGCAGATGAAACCATAAATCTGCTCTTGTGGCTTGACCTCATCCCACTTCCTTCTCTTTAAAAAAAATCCACAAACTGGAACAAAAAGAATGTTATCTCTCATGCTGAGATTGCTGCAGAATATTATATGATAATTTATTTTCCAGATTTTTTTTGTCTTAAGACACTTTATTTAGTGAAGTGGTTTCATTCTGTTGCTGTGGCAGATGATGTTCTTGTTTCAAGCTATTTCACAAGAAGTCTAGAAATAATAATTAAATCAAAATGTTTAAACAAAGCCCCCCAGCCCTGAATGCAGGAATAAGGGGTAGATAATGGATGGATGGATGTTTAAACAAAGTGAAAGATCATTTCCGAGAGATCATTTGCAGCGATGCACTTATTTTGGAACATTAGGAACTGATAGAAAAATATGTATTATTTTTTATATTGAAATCAGTAGCAGTAGTTTTAGAGCCAAGTAGTTTTTTTCTGCCTGATTTTATTACTAAAAATGTGTAGTCAATTTCTGCAGGTAAATTTTCATATTATAGGTATTTTTTGGGTGTTTCTCAATTTTCTACCCATTTGATTCATCTTCAGTTCCACTCATGAGCTAGGATGCAACATCAATGGACAGATTAATGTGCTTGGAGGAGAGCACTGACTGCCAATTCTGTTACATCATTTAACAGAAGCCTGAGCTGGCTCGCCTCGCGCCGAGAGATCAGGGAAGGGGGGCACCCTAACCGCCCACCCTGCCCTCCCAGAGAGAGTGGAGACAATTTGTTTACTTGGATTCCTGGCCGAGGAAGGCTGCAGCACCATTGGGGGTCGAACTCTTGATCTTCTGATGATTGGGCCAGATCTTAGACAGTTGTGCCACACGAGAGTATATTATGTGCATTTCTTGCAATAATAACGAGCTGCATAAACGAATCATTCAGACCCTATGCCCTATGCATAGTGCAGAATTGCTTGTTACCTTCTAGATGAGTTTACACACCCTTTACAGGGAATACAAGGTACAGGGGGTCCTCAAGTTATGCCATAGATTCGTTCCTTCGACAGTGATGTACCCCGAATTTTGGTATAAGTCGAAACACACTCCAGCCTGAGTCACTTACCGCTCCTAAAATCATAAAAGCACAACTATGCCACAGAAAAAGGAAATCTCCCTCACTCATATGCAGCGTTACTCCATATTCTTCTTCTGCAAACTAGTTTGAGGATGCAGTCCGTAATTACAGGGCTAACGGTGTGAGCCGAGTGAAAGGTCATTACTGTTATAACTTGTGAGCCCCCTGTTTTCTCTGTGAACCTTATTATTTACTAAGTACAAATTGCAAATAAAATGAAAATAGATTTTTTTCCCCTGTATGCTCAGTACAGCAAGTCGACAGTAACTGTGCGTCCGGATGTACAGAAGTGTGTTCTCAGTGTAGGATATGAACTCATTGCCACTTAAAACTTCAAATGTCATTTAACCTGAGGAGGCAAAATATTTGCAGACATTGTAGACCTGTGGTCATACATTTGGTTGTATAGTAATCTGCCATTATTCTCAATACAAGAAAAAGATGAATATATTGCATAATTTGAGGGATCTGAGTGATGCTTAAAACACTGTTTACTGGCTTCTCAGTTTAGCTTCGTATCTGAGCCAGCAGCCATAATACCAGGCACAGACTCAACGAATTAATTAACGCAAGCACACTGGAGTTGTGGACTGAGGCGGCCTGCCAGACGCTCGGAGAGCAACACTTGTTCTAGAATATTAGCCAGACAGGATTGGACTGAGTATGAGGTGTTAATGATCAGCATTGTTTTTATTGTGGCATATTAGTTCATTTTAGGTGTGAGGGAGTTCACAATGCAGGAAAATAGATGGACTGAGGGAGGGAAAGTGTGTGTATGAGAGAGAGAGAGAGAGAGAGAGAGAGAGAGAGAGAGAGAGAGAGAGAGAGAGAGAGAGAGAGAGAG
>JBBPDE010000107.1:18987942-18998203 GCA_037974605.1 Nannopetersius ansorgii | reverse complement strand
TGTGTGTGTGTGTGTGTGTGTGTGTGTGTGTGTGTGCGTGTGTGTGTGTGTGTGTGTGTGTGTGTGTGTGTGTGTCTACATGCGTCTACATGCGTGTGAACTCCGGCCATTCTCACCACTTGTCTGGTGAGAAAAGCTGCGATGGATAAGATGAGTTTTCACGCATCTGAAAGCCCACTGTTCTCAAACAAGCATTCCTTCAGGCCGCTGCTGCTGCTGTGTTCACTGATGTCTCACACACTGTTCCTTCAGGGCTTTTGTGTTTAATAAGCACAATATAGAAAGCAGGGTACTGCTTGTTCTGCCTCAACAGCCTGCTTCCTGTAACAGCGGTGCCAAACGTTCAATGCTAATGTTACCATTGTCTATAAGTTTCATACTTTTTTCCCTGAGACCCTGTTTATGGCAGGTTGTTTCATCTTGAACTGAGGGGAGTCTTTCATGCATCTTGAGCCTTCTGGGCCTTCATGCCTTATTTCAAAGCTAAGTTTTTAAACAAAATCCCTAACAGGGACTGGATCTATAATTGAGTGTTACATTAAACATACATTCAAACCAGCAAGTCTGTGTGAAAAGAAGATAGAAATATAAGAGCATAATATCAATTATTATACCTGAGAACTGTGTGAGTGTGGTGATGTTTTGATGAGCACCTGTGACAGACAGCTTCAGTCAAACACTCCCAGTCTGCTGATCCACTGTAGCAGAATTGAACAATGTGAGCTAAGCTGGATGTTATGAATGCAACAGACTCTGCATATACACGCCATGTTGTATCTCCATCATGTCCACGTCTCGCTAAAACACTATTGATCAGGTGACATCTTAAAGAATGTAAGGTTCTAATTCACTTTACTGCTGGACGTGCATCCAGGGGATGATGGTGGGCCAGTTGAGCCAGGCTTTATCACCCAGCATCTGTGCCTGACCTCACTAATGCTCCTGTGGCTCAATGGGAGGAAGTCCTGTTGGTATGTTCCAAAATCCTATGGAAAGCTGTCTGAGATCAGGTGGAGGCTGTTACAGTAGCAAAGTGTAAAATCTTATTAAAGCTCATAGCTTTGGATGTAATGTCCAGGTTTCCACATACTTGTGGCCATTTAGTGCACTTTACTGGCAAGAGTGGGTTTAAGGAAGAACATTAAGGTAGAACAACCTACAGATCAGTTTGTTGCTGTAGTTTTTGCTGCACCATCAGTTCAAAGTAAATAGTTATATTCTTTGTCCTTAATTGCTTAATTAAAACATTAAATGTGGGTTTCGTATAAGCAGGTAGTCTTAGGTGAACTGCATGGAATTTTAGTTTTACATGAAACTGGACAATTCTATTAACTGACCATCCAGTTTTAGGCCGTTAAGAGTCTGAAGGCAGTACCATGCACATTCGAAGTGGTCAGAATATTATGGGTAGTTTAGAATGATAAACAATTTTATCATTTCTGAATAAAGGAGCAGAAAATAGCAAAGCATGATCAGTTACGCAAAAGGACCAGAAGCTTTCATGTGTATAACCAAACACACCCATGCACGCCAAATCTGATGGCACAATCAGAAAACATGTCCATGCTAATCCAGCAATATGGAATCATTCAAGAAAAAATGCCCTTAGAAGTAGATATTTCTTTATCATCTATTCCAGGGAATAGCTGCCAGAGAGTGCAGAATAAAAGGAAGAAGTCATGAAAGCCAAAAAGCATTTTTTCCTTACCCCAAAGAAAGTTGATAATCAGAATCAGAGAACTTTATTTATCCCGGAGGAAATTGTTCAAGACATGCCAAGATAAGCCAAGACATGTTTGGCGTCCACAGTTTGTTTTTTTTTAGTGCTGGAGCAATGAGCCCAAAATAGCTTGTAAATAATGGAAGCTAATTAGCACTGAGAAAACTGCATACCCCATAGGAAAGCCTGAGGTGATACTGAAAACTATGCTGAGCAAATTCAAGAGTGGTTTCAGGACCAGTGACTTCCTTCACTTCCCCAATCACCAAATTTAAGCTTCACTGCATGTTCATGGGACGTTCTGGAGTAATGACTGTGAAGACAAGAATTACTTCCTACATCTCTGGAGTGTCTCTTGACATCCCTACAATATCTGTCATGGTTTATTCTGCGCCTTGTAATATGTACCTGTTTTCAAGTGTTTAATGTAGCTCTGCAGTTGCCCAAGAAGATAAAGGCCATACATGAATCCCTCTCAGCTGGTACATTCCCTTCTACCAACTCATTTACATGCAGATATTATAATAAAGTATAAAGTATTCAACTAACATGACAGTTTGAAATACTGTTTCTTTATTTATTTAGATGTGCAGAGCAGCTCAGATTTCACAAGGTCACACTGCACTGTCAAATTACGATCTCAAGCTTATTTGAACAGCTGTTGTATTGTCTTAGTGATTTCAGTACCTTCACAGCTCACAGTATTGGTTTCAATGCTATCTGTTCACATCAGATATGCCAAGGGGGCCCAAATCTGGACTTGGAGGGCTTGTGTTGTGTTGATGCATGCTACCTATCGAGACGCGCTAAGACTTTCTATGCATGTGCATCACATGTACAGCTCCACAGTCTTGGAATTCATTGCCACACCCATAAATATGTGCAATATCTTAAAAATATCTTTAAAGCCATTTTAATTGTTACTTTTGTCTTAACAGATGTCCATTTTTGCACCTACGTGCTGTCTTTGGTGCACCGTGTAAGGGCATATGAACGAACATTGCTGCTCGAGGATAATAAATTAACATTTTGTTGTCTTTGTTCTTTTAGCCTTTTTGTTTCTTGTCCTCGACTGACAAAGAAAAGCTCTCGGAAATCATCATTTCTTCAGCTGTGTTATCTGCCTCTTTATTAAGTACTTGCACATTATGTGAGAGTGCAAGATTAGTTTAGTTTTAACATATAAAATTCTTGTCAGGGAGAGTTTTATGAGCTAGAATGCAGGAATCGATAGACTCTGCAGTCGATTCGTGCTATGGTAGCATTTTTTAACAAGGCAGCATAAATAATCAGAACTGTTTAATAGTTCCCCTCTGCAGACACCCTTGCTAAACCTGGAAATTGACAGCTGAATTGAAAAAGATGGGTTACAGCAAGGAAATCACCAAACTGTGCTGAACACTGGCTCCCCAGAACAGGATTTGGCAGCCCCTGGAATCTGAGGTCTGCACTACCAAGGGTCTATTGCCAGACTCAAAATCTGGGAGAAATCAAAGACATAATGCACATTAAGTCAGTCAACAGGATTCCAGAAATCAGTGCTGTGTTCTAATGCAAAGAGTCAGCGTCATTTTCAAAGTTAGAAATAAACAAATTATTATTAAAATATGACATTCAGAGCACTACATATATAAACATGTATTATTTTATATGTCATCTGTGTTTTGCTTATCCATGTACATCACTTTTCAAAGCACAGTAAATGAATTGGCCTCTCTGTAATTAAAATTAAACTAAAATTTAAAAAATACAAATTGATCATGTCCTTGGATACAGTTCTAAGAAGCATAATCTTATACAGCATGAAATTTACCATTATGCAAAAAACCTAACTGTAGACAATGGTCAGTTTATTCATAAGGGTTATAGGGCAATATATACATACTGTAAGGCCCCAAGGAAGAAGTAGGAAGCAGAAAGCAACAAAACAAAAAACCCATCAAACTGAAAAGTTACCTTACCTAGTAAGACTGTTAGTATTGTAATACCTAAACACAACTTAGTTTGAAGCCAACAGTTTTAGTGAGTGAAGGCCCACAGTTGGTGAATTGAATGGAATTTTATTTTTAAACGAAAATGGACAATTCTATTAACTGACCCCCAGGTTGTAGGCAGTTAACAGTCTGAAACTAGCACAGAACACTGTTAGAGGAGGTCAGTATAATACAGGTAGCCTAAGATTTTTTTTTCCTGAATAAAGGAGCAGAAAATAGCAAAGCGTGGCCAGACGCTCCCAAGTGTGACTAAACACAACCAGGCTCGCCAAATTTGATGGTAAATTCAAAGAACATGTTCATGCTAATTTGGAAGCAGAAAGACTGCCTTTTAAAATACAGATGCAAAACATTTAATGAATCCCATACATTCGCATGCAGTTAATCTGTAACTGTTCAGTGAAGATCCAATTGGAATGTGTGACACAGTGGGCCTCACAATACAAAGCAGTCCAGCACAGTGGCTAAGCCAATTTAGTTCACCCTGTCTTTGATGAAAGGCCAGCGCTACCTCTATTGTCTTGTAATTCTGAACAAATTAAGTTTTCAGTTTCGCGACCTTCATCTGCTCCAGACACGTTGGCTGCAAAGCCATCAGCCAGTGGGAAATGAGTGTTGTAGTCTCTGTGACCTGTGTGTTTGTCTTTGTCTGTGTGTGCGTTTGTGTTTGTGCGCTCAGAATTAAAAAGCAGGCCTTGCTGAGAGACATAACAGGAGTCTGTGAACTGTTCTAAATAAAAGGGAGAGAGATAACGGGCTATTGGGAAATTCGCAATTAAAATTCTGACTCTGTTTTGAGAAGAAGTTTTCTTTTATACCGCAGTTTAACTTTATTTTAAAACGTTTCAGACCCAAAATCTGTTAGGCCTGTACATATGGAAATGTGCAGTATTGTGCAATGAACGTGATGTCAAAATAACTGTTTTTAGAGTATTTAGAGAGCCCCCCTTTTTTATTACAGCTTCCATTCTTTTCTGTTCTTATTTTCTTCTTAGTGATAAATATATAGCTCGGCATGCTTTTATGATAATAGTGTTGAGTTGTCTTTCCACAGTGGATGGATGGACCGTAACACTTGTGTATTTGTGAATGATCTTCTGTGTAATATTAACTATTTTATATGCATGTGAAGGCAACTGAGGTGTGTGTAGGTAGTGGCTTGTATAAATGTCAGTGTCACTTTAAAAGGGAACATAATGTCAGTGATAACTGGGAACAACTTTGTTTGGGAGTACACCTGGATATATACTGGAAGTATTGAAAAGTTCAGTAGGGGGCACAAAAGTAAAGAGTGGACAAAGTAAATTCTGATGGATTTGATAGTAAATTCAGTGTTGGAGGCTTTTCTTCTTTAACTATACGCATTGTTTTTTCTGATGTGGAAAAGGCTTAACTTGCACTTAATAGCTGTTTTGGCTGGATATGAAATAAACATAAGGGTGGTCTCAGACTTTTGCAGTGTTTTGCCGTATATTCTGCTTATAAGGAGGATTTTCCATATGAGGATTTTCAACTGTTTATGTACTGAAATGCCTGTATGCATGTTTTGATCCTTTCTATGGCACCGTCACAGAACAACATTATTTCAAATTAAATGTTTCTCTCAGAGTGGGACTGATCTGTATTCCTCTAGCAACTGGATTCTCACTCTCAACTAAATTAACATCATTAGCCCCTGTGGCCCCTTTTGTGCTAAATCATCAACAGTAAGTGCTAGCTTCTATCTACGAGGAAGGAGCTGGTTTCTCTCCAGAATTCTGAATGCGTCTGGCAGTGGGACGGGTGTTTAATGAGCTCTTGTGAGAATGTGGCGATAAGTGAAACTTGCATGAATTGAGTTTTGCTCATCGCTAATTTACACATATATAGTCTCTGGGGTTTGCAGCAGTAATGAGTCATGGAAAGCTCTCATCCTCACAGTACCTACAGTATCAGGTTAGACATGCAAGTTCACACAAGTCCAGGCTTCATATGGTGGGCCTTTATGTGGGTAATGAAACTGCTCCACAACAGAGCCCATTATCTGTGTAAACAAAAAAAAAATAACACACACACTGGATAATTGTACCCTTGTTGGCACCCTTGTGGATGTTGATTGAGTTTTTTTTTTGTGTGTGTGTGTGTGTGTGTGTGTGTTTTCTTACGGCCACATTTTTGTGGGGGTGTTATGAGGGACATTCCTGGGCTAATAGAGCTTTCACAGAACACAGCATGCTTCAGGAGTCACAGAGTAGCCAATCAGACACATTCCAGCAGCTCCCACGGCAACCAGCCTGTTTTTCTTTTTTTTCCCCCTGTCTGGCTTGGCAAGGGTAGCCTGTGTTTGCCCAATGAGGCAGCAAGAAAAACAACCTGCTGTCATGTCGACCAACCGAGGCCTCTCCTCACGATGCCAGCCGGCAAATCGACCAATGAGAGGAATCCGAACGTAACTTTTCAAATAAACAACAATTCAAAGTAATGGCTGTTTACTTTCTTTGTGCTGGAAAGGTTAGTAGTTTTACTTCGTGAAGATTCATGAAAACTGTAAAAGCTGGGGTGAATATTTATAGTGCAAAAGGGGCCCCGCTCCCTCTCTCAGCGCTGGAGCATGGTGGTAGATGAGGGGAATCTGGTGGAGTGGTTGAGTGTGGTATTGGACATGGTTTTCTGGGTTTTGTTTGGTCTCTCACAAGCACACTTTGTTCCTCACAGGGCTAAGTATAAATTTCCAACCCCCATTTCTCTAATGCAACTGTGACGTTGGCTCTTTCTTCCACTATCTTTCTGTTTCTTTTCTTCTCTTCTGTCTCTACTTGCACAGTCAATGTCATCTCCACCATGGCGGATAGTGGGAAATGCTCATTGCCTTTTACAAAAGGCAATTTAATATCAGGTCCCAAGAGGCTTTTGTACAGACAAAATCCCTGTTTCTAAAAATACACCCATAAATCCTCTCATTTACACCCTTGTTTGTGGCTGACTGTCAGAAGTCCTTTGTTGGGTGTACTTAGTGTTCAGTAGGAGATGGGCTGTTCTGAAGACCAGAGGTACCACTGTGGGGAAATACAATAGAGTTTTTTTCACAGTGAACACAGTGGAAGCTTCATTTTGTGTGTTTGTGCCTCCAGGGAGATGCGTATTAGCTTCCTCTGTGTGTGTGTGTGTGTGTGTGTGTGTGTGTGTGTGTGTGTGTGTGTGTAACCCTTATAATTCTAGCCTTATCACACCTTAAGGCTTGCTATTGACATGTTTTATCATTTTCTAAGTAAAAATAATTCAAATTTTGACATATATTTTAAATATGGCACATTTTAGGGCACAATTTGTATTTATTTGCATATTTTGTGACGATAAAGCATACACTATAAAATGTACTTTATGATAAATTTAGCAAAAACAAGAAACAAAACTGTGCAACCATGTGTTAAAATGTTTTTTTTCTGTGAAGCGTGTATATTTCCTTTTAAATCAATAAAAAAGAAAATGAGCAATGTATCATTCAGGTCAATTCAGACAACTGGAATGTGCCTGAATCGTTATAGAATCCTTAATAGGCCCTGCATAATGGCCAACATAGACATGTTACAGGCAATGACAATAACATGTCTATTGTAAAGCACACCGTTTACTGTGTGTTTCAGATTTTTTGTAAAAGAGCAGTTTTTGTAAAAGCCAAATTAATATTGAATAAATTGTGAGATGTTCTTTGTCTTTGATCGACATTTACATTACTGTGTAATGTTCCTTTTGGTGTGATTTTAACAGCCAATTCGGTCAGGTTTTATCCAACTAATTATGTAATTAAATGGTTAAGATATGTTTGTTGTGAAATGTGGTAATAGGAACCAGATGTCTGGATGGTTGTAAAACTCCCTCATGTTATATAAAATGGACACAAATATACAATATTTGGGTTGCACACATCACACTTATGTGCCATTTCACACCACACTCTGATAGATACCTTTCTCAACATTGAAATTATGCATGACTTTTTCATATCAAGGGATTATGTTTTAAAGTGCTCTAATCAAATTTGAACATCACATCAGTGTGTGTCTGTTTGTGTGAGTGTGTCTGAATTTAGACAGGGTGAAAAAGTGTGGCAGGCAAATCTAAGTTGGCAGCCATAGGTGTTAGAAGCAGACAGTGTGTGAGACCACAAAGACAGACTGTGTGACAGATTCGCTGACTCCGTATGTGCGTGAGTGTATGTTTGGGTGTGTGTGGCCAACAGGTGAAAGGCTGAACAGAAAGTGAGAGACTGTGCTGGGTTTGTGTATGTGCTGACTTTGTGAGGTGTATGAGTGGGAATGGGCAAGCTATGGGCTGGACTCTATTCTGGGCCAAGGAAGCCCCCCACCTCCTCCATCCCCCTCCCTCCAGCACTGTCTCTGACACCTCGCTCTTCAACTCCTGCACTGAAACCCTATCCGTGCCCCTCAGTGGCGTCTGCTATTTATATTCCCTCTATGCGTGTGTTTGTGTGAATGTGTGTGTGTGTGTGTGTGTGTGTGTGTGTGTGTGTGTGTGTGTGTGTGTGTTTGCGTGTATCAGTGAGATAAGTTGTGGGTCCTGAGAGAATCATAGCTGATTCTATTTATTTCACCATAGTGAACAGTAGTGGTTGGGCTGAAGGGCTGGGCTGCTCCGGCTCCCTGGAGTTTATTTGAGCTTATGTCACTGGAGGTTACTGTATGAGTGCAGCCCACTGCATTCCATAGCTGTCATATCAAAACCTCTTCTGTTTTGTATGCCATTTAGAAATAATAACTGCCCTTTTTCAAAGCGTTAGATATAATCTTGTTACATAAATCATGTTAAAAGTTAAGAACAGGGTGGTAGTAGCCTAGCCTTGTATGTGAACCCAATGACCACAAAGTTGCAGATTCAAACCCCACTTTCTACCATTGTGTCCTTGAGCAAGACAATTAACCCTCAGTTGCTCCAGGGGCACTGTCCCTGTAATTAATCATTGTCAGTCGTTCTGAATAAGAGCATCAGCCAAATACTCCTTTACCCTTTTTTCTAATTCCATCTACTGTAAAGTTACTATTTTAGGCAGCTGGTGGCCATCTACTGTAAAGTTACACTAGCTGGTGGCCTAGAGGTTAGGGCAGTCCGAGTTCGATTCCCAAGACCGCTAGGCACTGCTGAGGTACCCTGAGCAAGGTACCGTCCCCACACACTGCTCCCTGGGTGCTGTGTTCCTGGGTGCCCCCTGCTTCACTTGGTGAATGGGTTAAATGCAGAGGTTGAATTTCGTGCTGTTCACACTGTGTGCTGTGGTGTGTTCATGTATGACAAATGGTCACTTTCACTTAATGAAGTTTTATGTGTGTTTTTCTCTCCTACACTCTCTCTCCCTCCGACTCTTCAGTAAAGTACATAAAGGAGATGTCTGCATTTTTCAAGAACTCATCCCCAGGTGTCCCTCCTGTGTTGGACTCTCCCCCGGCCACTCCGCAGAAACAGCCTGATCCAGCGCTCAAGGAGACCAGAACTATCTCCCTCAAAATGTGTCACATCACCCGCAAACAGTGCCCTCCAGACACGGAGGACAGGTGAACACATGCTTTCAATTCATTATTTTGCTCCATAAAACACAAAAGTAATCAATCCATGCTCTGCGGTGTCTAGAGTGAACAAAATCCATTTAGCTGTTCATTCAGTTTTTATTTAGATTAAATGGATGCTTAACTTTAGAAGTATTACTAAAAAATCTGGTGAAACCTAAAGTCATTCATTGGGTATTAGGCTTTACAAAGACATTATATTGTCCCACTATAATAAAGTGTTACCAAATCATCCACTACCTTTATTAACACGTTCTGTTGAGAATGGAATCTGTACCTTGCTATCATTACTGAACAGCTGAACTTTATATAAATAACCTGAATCAACAGACCTTCAGTTTGTTTTTGGCAAGTACAAGAGAAATACTGTCTGCAAATCCTTTAGAAAAACTGGCTTTAGCAATGTTTCAGTATCGAACAGGTCACAAGGTTAACACAGCGGAAAGTACTCTGTTTAGCCTTTATTACAAAATACATTTTCTTTAACATTTTAAATGTAAAAATCTGCATAGTTTGATGTAAGGCTTGTGTGAGCTGTGTGGGTGGAATGAGATTTTGCCAGCATTCTGAAAAGCTTGTCTAACTCAGACACAGTTGCTATGAAAGAACTAATTTATGGACGGAGTGTGGATGGGCTTATACAATTGAAGGGATCCTAAAGTATCTGAAAACACAGTAATAGACTTAATTAGTTTAATTCTTCTGTTCCTTTTAATAGGCATGGGTAAAACAGCATTGTCTCCCTCAACCACCAAACATTACACTGTCTGGACACATGATTGCAAGACATTTAGCTTTTTCCCTTAAAAACACCCGCAATTCACCAGAACTGCAAGTCTGCTAGGGAAGAGCAAGCACTTATATCACTAATTACCAATGATACTTCAGGGTACTTCAGAAATACTTAAAAATTGTATTATTATTATTATTATTATTATTATTATTATTATTATTATTATTATTATTATTATTATTATTGTTGTTGTTGT
>JBBPDE010000107.1:18949488-18959585 GCA_037974605.1 Nannopetersius ansorgii | reverse complement strand
AGAGAGAGAGAGAGAGTGAGAGAAAGAGAGAGAGAGAGAGAGAGAGAGAGAGAGAGAGAGAGAGAGAGAGAGAGAGAAAAGACAGGGTTTAACAGGGAAGGCAATCTATAGCAACGGAATGAAGTCACTGAGAAATGGTGAGATTGGAATGTAGGCTAATGTAATGGCATGTCAATCATTTCACCGTCTGCCGAAAAAAAAAAGAGAAAGAAAAATCCATTCGCTCCGAAATTGAGCTGGACAACAGCTTGGCTTTAGCCGACGAGAGAAAACATGGTTTAAATTAGTAGGAAAAAAGGAAAATGGCCACATCAACAACAACAAAACGTCTTCAGAATGTATTAAGAGGAGTGGCGGTGCTGAATTAATTGATAAGGACAAAGAACATTAGATGGATGAATACGGCAAATGAACTAAAAACTGAACCATTGACAAAAGATAGAGTTTCAATTGGTGAGAAAAGCTCTCACACTGCACAGGGCGAAAAAAAGTGACAGCAGATTAACAGATGAGGAGAGCATGATGAGTACATGATGAAATGAGTAGAGCAATGCTGTTTCAACTGATAAGGGAGAAAAAAAACGAGCCAATGAAAATATGGTGAGAAATGGTGGGAAAAAAACATTACATAGCATTGAGAAGAGCATCGGTGGTTGTTTAATTAATGAGAAAAACATTAGTAATGATTATAGCAGTGCTGATTAAACTGATGATGGAAAACATATTTACACCAATTCTGAGACAAACAACAATGCAGGACTAGATGAACAGTCAATGCAGGACTAGATTAATTAAATGGATGCGTTAACTGATAAATAAGAATAAAGTGATAGTAGTATAGCAATGGTGCTTGGTCCATTCACTCTAAAGATGAGAAAATATGGTAGAAATTGATGGGGAATGGCAGAGGCAGTGTTGGTTTCACTGATGAGAAAAACGCCATTAAAATGATGAGTATGGCAATGGTGTTTAATCCGATGGGGGAAGGAAAAAAAAGAAAAACAACGACACCGTCTCCCCCTGGGGAGCTTGTTACAGGAAAGATGGAGGAATGGTGAGAACAATGATTTAAACATTTACATATGGCTGGTCCCAGGCCTGCCTGCCATACTGTTCCTAGAGTTACCATTAAGATTTAATGGAACATATGCATGACCACTGATGGACAGAAACACAGACATGTGGCAGACACAGAGAACACATACATACACATACACACACATGTGCTCCCCTCTCAGCACACCCTGAGAGAGCACAGCATGCAAACACGCCGAGCGATGTTCCCATATAAAGCTTCCCAACACACATCCACACAAACCCAAACATCTGACTAATCTGATTAAGGAGGAAAAGCAGAAAGGCTAGAAGTAGCTGACAGCGACCGCTGAGGTTAAATTAAAAGGCCGTCCGGTAAGAGACTTTTTTCATTCCGCTCACACTGGCTGAAACAAAACGGTGAACACAAACGGCAACAGAAGCCCCTCGCTATTATTAGTAGATTATTAGTCTTAAGCATTTTCAGATAAGGCAGCCAGGGCTGACTTTGAGAGCTCACGTCCTGACAGTTAAATATTGAACGGGGTTGTGTGGCTTTTGTAATAATGAACTCCCGAGGAGCTCCCGGCAGCTCTGCTTTCAAATTAATTTAACCCGAGCTAATGAGTGGCCCTAACGACAGCAACTCTTAAATAAATTAGCACGCCTAAGGATTTCTAATTATTCCAAAGTGAGTGGATTCATTAGCAATTGAAGCCGTCAGAGAGAGAGAGAGAGAGAGAGAGAGAGAGAGAGAGAGAGAGAGAGAGAGAGAGAGAGAGAGAGAGCAGATCGTGTTGAATTAGAAATAAGGAAGGGGATGTGCTAGAGCGAGGGAGAACATGTTGCCTTCTTAATCCCGACATGGCGGGTGTCCCCCCGCAGAATTATCTGGTAATTGTACCTTAATGAAATGTTCCTGTTTGATAACCGGTTAATTATGGCAGACAATAACTTGCGGAACCTCCTGACACGAGGGAAGGGGCGTATACCCTCGGGGAGGGGGGGCATTAGGAGAGAGAGAGAGAGAGAGAGAGAGAGAGAGAGACAGAGTGAGAGAAAGAGAAACTGGGTAGGGTGGGCGTTTTAGAGAGGGACCACTGTGGTTCAAGGGATGTCAATGAAGAAATACAGAAATCTCTCTTTTTCCTCTCTTTCTTTCTCTCTCTCTCTCTCTCTCTCTCTCTCTCTCTCTCCCCTCGTTCTTTCATTTTCCATCATCCTTAATTTTTTTGTCTCTCTTTAGCTGTCATTCTACTTCTCTTTATTTTTCTTTATTTCTCATTCTTTTCTCCCTCTTGCTGTTTCTCCCTCTATTCGTCACTCTCTTGTTTTTCTCGTTCTCTTAGAGGTCTTTACTATTTTCTTTGTTTCTTTGTCTTTTCCAGCTCTTTTTCTTTCTCATACACCATTTCTCTCTAGCCCTTCCTCACTCTAATTCTTTCTCTTTCACTCTCTACATCCAAATTCTCTCTCTCTCTCTCTCTCTCTCTCTGACTTAAGGTACACCGAATAGTCTCATCGAAATCTAATTCTGCACCGCAGTGGTGATATTTCCTCTAATCTCATGACCTCAGCTTTGCTGGGAGAGATCTGAACACTCTCAGTAGAAAACTGTACTAAAGCTCTGAAGGCTACAGGGCAGTGATGGTGGGCTATTCTGCATTGTTACCCATCATTGTAGTACACAATACACCTCAGAAACACTGAAACTAATGAGGCTGACTCCAACGCATAAAACAACAAATCCCGTGGGAAATAATATGAAAAGACAAAGTTGTTAAACCTCTGTAAGCCGGCAAAAGAAAACAAACAAACAACCAGAACCCCAACATCTGAAACATGGCTGCTTATGGCTCAAGGACGACACGACAGCAAACTGCGTTCCTATTTGAATATGTGGATCTTTTTATCCCACATGCACAAGATTATTTCAAGCAATCCTTTGAATGCTGGAAGCTCTATACCAAAGGCCAAAGGTGAAGAAGAATGAAGGGACTGCAGGACTAAAGCAAATGCAACTGGTGGATAAAAGCTTGTGAGAAAAGGGTTATTGGCGCTACGCATGATATAACTGGGGGAGGGGGAGGGCAGGCTGGTACTATGACGTCTTGGGCATCACTGTTCCGAGCCATTTAACACATTCCTCATTGGTATGAGTGACAGGTCAGGGTCATCACTAAAAGAAATGACAGTCATCCATTGGAGAGGAGCCCTATCAATCATCTGTTAATGGGCCTATCAGAGAGGCTATTCTGGAGGCAGATAAGAATCCTTCACCTCTTCTCCATACCACTCTGTCCTTTGCATGCTCAGGATGGCCAGAAAAGATAGAAGGCACAAGGAATTACACGCTGTTTCACTACTGATGCCCATCTGTAGATCACATTAGGAACAGCTGCTAGGGTTATCAAAAATACTCAAGAGTGAAAAAATATCAGTGGTAAACCATGACTACTAGAGCTAGGCCTTCAATTTGGACCACAAATATCAAAAGCCACACCAATATGACAATGCTCATTTTTGCTCAGCATCCCTAAGGGGCTCTAGCACTAAGCTAACAGCTTTGCATATGAACATTTTGTCTGTTTTAAAAAGACGACAATGTCTTATTTGAATCCCATAACAGTCAGATTCACATGATTTATCTTGTATATAGCACTTACATGAGTGACCTAGAGTGGCAGTACCCCACCCATCATGAATCAAAACGAGATTGGTTGGTTCCACTGTCAGTTCTTTACTACAGTGGTTGGTGGTTAATGTGACTTGTCAAGACTTAAGTCAAGTTCATGAAGACCCAACTAAAGGGAGAGCTCACCTCGATATCACTGAGAAACAAATTCTGATTTGATCATTTCCTGTTCAGTTAAAACATTTATTCCTATTGTTTCTGGCCTAAACTTAATAAAGAGTAATAAACAGCATTGCTGAACTTGTCAAGTCCATTAGTCTGATGAATATAAATAAAATCCATCCTAAAAATCATGAAACCTTCTTTGAAGACCTAGAGTTTTTTCTCTATAAGATATGGATGTTTGTAAGAATCTAGATGTTTTATACTATTTTTGGCAGACAATGTAGGATGTGTACCAACACATCTGTAACTGCATCTCTGTAATTGGGATATTGAGTAGTTTGTTCTTGTCCTCAAACACAGTCAGTCATTCTACCCATGAAGGACAGCGGAAGCTCTCTTCTTTTGTTTTGCCTTGCTATGAAGCTAATTTAACAAATAATGCATGCTCACGACCACAAAGTTGCACTTTGCACTCCTCATCTTAATCACACGTTCACCTCCAATTTGGATGATCTCATATTCTCTAGGCTTGTGGTTTCTGACACAGTCACCATCTTGATGCCTGATTTTTTTTGGCCTACGACGTAAGGAGAGGATGGGACATAACCAAACACATTTATATTTAAGTAAAAGTCATCGTTTTTATTCAAGTGACCTACTAATCTTTTCAACAAACAAAAAAACCCCTACATTTCTACAAACATATTACAAGTTGTACAACTCACACCATTGAAGGGGGTTTCTGTAAACAATGGACTAGCAACAGTTTCTTGATACAAAACACAATTTTTCCAAGACAAATACAAAGCTGTTTGAACTAGACAAGCTTCGCAACCCAAATACATAGAAATTTATTAATCACATTAGTGGAAAGGGGCAAAAAAGTATCTAGTTTGAACACAAACTAGATGAACAAATGGCAGCACAATGAACTTACATGCATGTTATTTTCATTATATCTATAGAACGTTGCTAATTTAAGCATGAAAACCAAAAAAATAAAACATTTTGAATGTTTATGGGGGTATAGACCTCTCTCATTGCTTTCAGAATGAGACTCTGTGTTATGACACTATGCTATATCTAACACTGCCTGACTAGCTCTCATTATGTGTAAATTGTTTCTATATTATAGACACCAAAGATGATTAAAATAAAACATAGGTGTGAATTCTGGGACATTACTCAGTGACCAAAAAACACTCATGACTCATGATGAAAAAAAGGTTTTTAATACAAAAACCTCAGAGTGAATCTTGAGAAATATCTGCCCAGGTGCTTTTTAAAAGCTGCAAATTATGCTACTGTGGAATTGTGAGAACATGACAATTGGGCGCATTCTACTGGAACCTGTTTAACTTCACTAAGTATCCATTCAGTTTTACTTCACGTTAGTTTGTGACCCACTCTCCCTTAATGAAGCCCACCTCAGATTCCAAACATGTCTCATAATCCACTACATTCAGATTAAAGCTATTTTTTTTGCTAAATTACTAAGTCATGACTCATCAGTTTGAAGGAGAACTGTGTTGATGGTTGAGAATGATTGGCGGCGGGTGATGACGTCATCCAAAGGTGACCTGACCTCTGCTGATAAGGGCACTGGGAGCTGTCTCCTGATGACCTCATCAACTCCACTCATATGTAACAGATGTGTTCTGAAGTTTCAAAACTGAGTCATGGCCATAAAACAAAACAAAAACAAATAAATAAACACACAAATAAATAAATAAACACATCCAAATCTTCCTAATCTTTTTAATAGAAAAATACTTCTTAAGTATTTCAGAGGAGGGAAAAAAAGCAAGAAAACTGGACTCAACAATCCAAGGACGAATGCTATTATTCCCAGAGCAATAAGGAAGAGGTCTGATAAGTAAACAAGAAAATGAGCCAAAAGAGGGAAAGAAAACATACATATTCACAAATGCGTATCGATGTCTGAACTGTCCTGGTGGATGAAGGGTTAAGAAGCACAAACAATAACATTTCGGAGAGCAGATGTCCTTGAGGGAGAAAAGAAGGGCGCTGGGCGATGGCTAATCTTGTATTCTCAGCATGATCAAATCACCAGGCAACAGATATAAATAAAAGGGCCGAGGAAATGAGGAATTCACATTCAAGAGTGTCAGCGGCAAAATGAAGATTCATGGTGAAGAGGGGAGAAGGGAAGGAGGCAAAAATTAACTGCACATAAAAGGACACACAGCAGAGCCCAAAGAAAAAGGGGGGAGAGAGAGAGAGAGAGAGAGAGAGAGAGAGAGAGAGAGAGAGAGAAATATCACATGGCAGAGGGGTGAGTGGTCTGCACTCTGTCATGGAGACAGGTGCTTTTATTTGACATGCAATAGCAGGCCTTTGTTATGGAGGATATTCTAAAAATACTGTGCCCCCCCTTCTCTCTGTCTCTCACACACATCATCACTCTGCTTCATGCGCAGCTCATTACTGAAGAACACGCACACACACACACACACACACACACACACACACACACACACACAAGCATGTGCACACACATGAATGCTTTTTCCTGTGCAGACCAACTGATAAGCAGATAAAAGAAAAAACCCTCAAGAACATACACCAACACATGGACAAACAGCCAGCAGGGACAGTTTCAGACACTGTCCTTTAACTCTGGTGCTGTTACTGCCAATAACTTTAGAACAGCAAAGACAGAAATGCTATGGTATAAAAAAAAGAAGCATCCAGAAAGTGTAAACTCCATTTTAGCAGTTTGTATGCTTCAGCACAGCACACCTGATTAAGTACATGCAAGACAGTCGTTGGTGAGTAGGGTCAGTCAGATGGGTTAAAGCTGAAAAACAGCCAAGCAGCAATAGTTTGAAAAATCTAATTTATACAGTCCTCTCCCTCACCCCAAATGTGGCCAATCAGCTGAGACTGCTGGCTGGTCTCTGAAGTTTCAGGAAGGTTTTGCTATAAGGCTAATGCGGATACATATTGGAAACTAGTGTTTCTCAAATCAGTCCTCGGAAACCTCCTAAGACACATATCACTCTGTGGAAAAATGAGGATTATCTGAGGGTCACTGAGCTTTAGAACCGGTTTGAGAACCACAGTTCTGTACACTCCAATTAGCACTGTGCAAACTGCATAACGAAATCCCTGCACACTTGCCTCAGCCTGCAATGTGTAATCTCAATTAGACCTGCTTGGGTTGGAACACTGTATGTCATTTTTAAAATATTTTTATATAAATATTTATTTACGTATATTTTTAATAATAATACCACAAAAGTAAAAAACAGCTTTTAATTTTGTAAACACTTTGTCTATTTTGGCAATGGGGCATTTGTAAAAATATGGAATATGGTATATCACAGTTACTGATACTGACATTAAGACTTAAAGTATCAGCTGAAGGTTTTTCTTTAAAACCACTAAGGTTTAAAATAAGCTATTTTAACTGTAGTACTTCACTTTCGATTGTATCCAAGCACATAGAAGTGCTCAAACTAAATGTATGCATTTGATCGATGCTCTTGCAGTTAAATCATATTACAGGGGTCTTGCCTAGGGACTCTTATTAGTGTAAAATGCTATATTGGTACGAATCAAAATGGAGGACAGCAGTATCACCCTCTACACACCAACCACACATGAACTATTACAGTACCATTCTATAGTGAAGGAAACACAGGGAACAGCATCCCAAGATAAATAATATCTGATCCAGAATTTTCTGATGATACCTGGTCCGTACTGGTATGCCATTTCTAGCTTTCAGGATGTGTGTGTTGACCTAATAGCTTCCCTTGAGGATTTTCATGCACAATATATGCAGTTTTTTACTGGGTGTTAAATCATCTCATGTGCAATATTTTGTTATTATTTACAATAGTCTTATCATGAGAAATATTACTACTTATATCAATATTACTTATATACTACTTATCTCATCTCATGTGCAATAACATGCTCATAAACCTCCAGTTGTTTTACTAGTATTTCACTTTAACTGTAAATTACCTGTCTATAATATTAATACACCAGAAAGTGTGTAAATAATATAGTGCATTTCATATTGAGTATTTTCTGCAGAGTTATTATTGGATTTATTTAGACTTTATATCTTATACTGTTCTTGTCTCTGTGTCTCTGTGCAGTCATAACATGGGCAATTTCCTCTGGGATCAATAAAGTTTTCTCATTCTGATTCTGATAAGATGAGCAAACAATCACAACCCTAAGAATTAGAATCCTCCACATTTACAGATTCTGAAAAAACAAAAAAACCTGGGCCAGATCTCCTCACCTGTTTCTGCTCCTCTCCCAGACTGTCCCACATGGAGGCCACGATCTTGGAGACGTCTCCAAAGGTGGCATTGGGGTTCTGGCCCTTAATGGCCGCCTGAGTGTCCCGGAAGAAGAGAGCGTAAGCCGAGACGGGCTTCTGAGGCTCGTTGGGATCCTTCTTCTTCTTCTTCTTCTGAGGCTTGGGCTTGGGTTTCATCATGTCTGTGGAGGGTCTCTTCTCCCCCGTGATCTGCCAAAAGAGGGGCACAGTGTAAGGACATGGACCGAAACATGCAGAGACACATACAGACACCCAGGTTGAGCCACCAAGCCCTGCTCTGGGATTTACTTTAATGTAGTAGAGGATATGTTTAGGCTTCGGTGAGCACAGCAGCTGAAACCCGTTTTGAAATGCGATGTTCATTGTTCTAGCCAAACTGGGAAATGGACAAAAGAAGAAAGAGCTATAAGAGGAAGATTTACCATTCTTGCCTTACAATAAAGGGCATGTCTACAGGGCATTTAGTATAACTTACTTTACTGTAAATGCACATTTAAGAGAGACTTATAAAAGTTCTTTCTTGTTCACTCAGGAAATATATCTCAGCAGCTAAAGCAGGAATGCTCAATCTCAGCCCTGGAAATCTATTACTCTGGTTCAGGTCTGACACATGTAGCTGTTCAGATGCCCCAAGACGTCCTTCATTACCAGGATCAACCGTGGCTGATAGGGCTTGGAGCTAAACTCTGCAGGGTGGTAGGTCTCGAGGACCTGGATTGGATTTGGGGTTTAAAGCGTAACGTCTGTGGTGGACTGAAAGCATGTGTGGTTTCATAATGTTGACGAATGTCATATTCTTTAAGTACAGCGACTGTGTCTTTACATATAAAACAGCCTTTTTGTGTTTAATATTTCTGAAAAGATATTCTTCCAGTGATATTTCAATCTCCTCCTGTCTGCATGCTGTTTTCATGGCCATTATAAATTTCAGGTTTATAAAGACCCAGCAATGCTATCTACTCATTGCAGGAGTGGCTATATTTGCATTTGGGTTGGTAATGACTGTGTGGTCTTAAAAGTCTTAGGCATTTGTTTAAAACTAAAAAAAATATTTTAAAAATCAAACCAAATGAAAAACAAGAATGTACATACAAAGGGAGATGGTAGTGGAGGTTAAGGCACTGGTCTTGCGGGCCAAACCAAATGTTTTTGACCATGCGTCTCACTTTGGCTTTGTGTAAAGAAGCTTAAAAACGGCCAACAGCAGGAGGTCTCACACAGAAATACACAAAAGATCTTTGAGACATCACTTATGCACAATTATAAAGCATTTTATTACATGCAAAGTACAGGAGGAAATCCAGCTGCTTGTGTGCTGTATGTATAAAATAAACAGAATAAATGATAGCTCTCTTGTTCAGGTATAGCTTTAAGATGACTTATAGCAATACCTTAAACACCTTGGATAGACTGAACTGGACAGCTCTTGTGAGAGACTTATGGATAAATCAATGAGCAGCCAACTAACAAAGCCAACAGCAAAGTGGAAAGCTCAACCTTCACAGCCTCCTCTGTAACAAGAAACCATGAGCCATATGAAGAAGAGTGAGAGACTGTAATTGCACAGGAGTTGGAACCACTGACAACTACGGTGGCTGTATGTTCCAATCAATGAGTGTACATATCACATATATCAGGTATACAATACGATATATATCTTATACACACTTATTGATTGAAACATGCAGCTACTGTTGCTATAGCTGGACAACAGTGATGAAAACTGGAGAATCCAGCCTATTGGAAACAGCGTACATGTTCACACAATGAAAATGGTGTAGAATTATTGAAAGCAATAAATGCATCCTTTGCATCCTTTGGCGACTAACTCTGTCTCTTTCCTACTGCTTACTTATTTCTCAAAAAAAAAAAAATCCCTTGACTTCCCACTTCTCTATGACTTGTGGTGTTCTTTATGGCTTATGTATTGTTTGGTTA
>JBBPDE010000107.1:18917460-18934760 GCA_037974605.1 Nannopetersius ansorgii | reverse complement strand
AGAGAGAGAGAGAGAGAGAAAGAGAGAGAGAGAGAGAGAGAAAGAGAGAGAAAGAGAGAGAGACTGCTATCTCTAACAGTCATCAGTTCAGGCTATATAAAGCAGGTTGAGGACGGCTGTACAAACATTATGAAAGAGTCTTACAAAGGTTAGCCGTTGCCATAGGTACTGTATGCTAATTACTAAATGGTATCATCCATGGCGGGGGTGGTGGTTGTTGGGGGGTGGTAGTGTCTGGGTAACTGCCTTTATTTGGCCATTACTGTCTCTGAGGCCAAGACAAACAGTGCAGGTCTGCTCCACATTCTAATGCAAAGGGTCAACAATGGTGCCAATATCCAGATATACGCGCGATAAGGCCAGAACCATAAATTTACGTTTATCCCTCCCCTCCTCCTTCCCCACCAGGGATAAATGTGGAACAGGCATTTTAAATTACCTCCGAGATGTGATGAAGGACCCATTCTGCCTCACACACACAAACACTCACAACATATTGTTCATTTTGTGTTGGCATTGAAAACACTGGAAAGTTCTCTGATTCATTTCCTGTTTCTCTGGTGTACCCAGAACTCTCTGTGTCTGTGCTCTGTCCATCACAGTCAAACAGGGCCTGACAACAACAGCAGGCCTTATCCTATTATGGGTGGCGCATTGTGCTTGTGTTTGTGTGAGAGATAGAGAAAGGGGAAGGTATGCCAATCTTATTGTTCCATTGAACCTGTGACCCAACCTCTGATTCTGGCACATGGACTGAACAGTGCTTGGCTAATGCTAGCAAACCATTCAGACAAGCTACATAAAGCTAACCTCATAGCTAACCACACATACAGTACATTCACACATACATACTCTTGTACACTGACTATTATTCTGCATTCAAAGCCATGAATCAACAAGTCACATTTTGCTATGTTTGATTTGGCCCAGCAAAAAATTTATATGATAAGCATATAAATGAGCTTAAGCTTGATCTTTATTGTCATTTTCACAGCAATGCTTTCCATGTGCTGTATGACTGTGATGCATCGGCAAGGTTAAGTATAAAAGTTAAAGTACATTTACAGTCTTTCAGTTAATTTCTTTTGCCAATAATTGTGCAGATATATTTAATTATTTGTAACCAAATGACTAAACGCAAACCAAAATCCAAATTAGAAATGTTTAAAATATGTTTTTCCATTTTACAGGAAAATTGGGTATATTTCTATCTCTACCATACTATCCCTTTAATTCTCAAGTCTCTATAAATACCGTTACTTGAGAGAGTAACAGGAATAATTAAAGTACCATAATAACTACAGTCCACTGGAAATGCAGCAAAATATTTCATTTATCTGAATAAGAAAAAGAAATTGAACGCTTTGATCTGCGTAGTCACCAGCTGAAATATTCTGTATCTCCAGTCATGACACTTCTGGAAGGTTGCGTGAATGCGCCAAGTTTAATAGCCGCTGGGTGATGAGGCGTATCTTTGGCATCTTGGCATCCCTATTGTCCTTCCTCTTCTCCATCCCCCTCCTTCTCTTCTTCTCTCTCTCTCTCTCTGATTGGAGACATCTTGTTGCGAGTGATGGCTCACTCGGCGCAGGTTCACAGTTGCTATTGTAAAATCACAGAGCGTTTAATTGAAACAAATGACTATAATAATAGAACATTATCCCGGCAGGCTCGCGGCCATGGCAGCTTTAATTAGCCAAGCACCAGAGACTGATCCTTCACAAGCGCCGTAAACAGAGCGAGAGAGAGAGGGAGAGAGGGGGAGAGAGAGAGAGAGAAAGAGAGAGAGAGAGAGAGAGGGACAGAGAGAGGGAGAGAGGCAGTAGGAGGCTTGCCGTGCCTTGCCCTCCCCATGACTCCTCGTTCGCCCTGAGGGCAGAACATGAAAACCCTCCACCGTTCCTCACCTCCTCCATCTCTCTCTTTCTCCCTCTCGCTCTCTATCTGCTGGTAGACCCCGGAGGGTCATTTATAACACAGCTAAAAGCGCTAATAAGGGAGTGGATTTATAAATCACACGCTGGTTAAATCGCTAAGCAAAGTGGACCTGCTCTTTCTGCAGACGTGTGTGTGCTGCGTCAGGTAAAAGGGATGTGATTGGACACACATAAGAGACCAAGGGATTATCAACAAGTAGGCTTAAAAAAAAGCCACATAGACCTTAATTCACCACCAAACAGAGCTATGATATAGTTGGATTGTAAACTAGAATCACACTGATAGTGACTGGGTTCTGTGTATAGGGTACTGAGACAAACTGGTCCGCTAAATTATTATTATTATTATTATTATTATTATTATTATTATTATTATTATTACTGAAAATCATTAAATGTTGTAACTGTCCCGCCTTGCTATTTAGATGCTTCAGTAATACTGTAACTATCTAAATACTGTTTTATCAATAAAGGTTCCTGAACTGAAATGAACTAAACTGAATGAAACAGACAACCAGTGAGTGAGCAAGACATAGAGAGAGAATGAGAGAGACAGAGACAGTGAAAGAGATCAGAGCTGGTCAGAATATTCAGTCCAGCCCAGAAAATATGTTCTCAGCACTAAATTACGAATTCTTTATAGGCTTTGAAGATGGCAGTCATGGGTTTAATGTGACGTGTAAATAAATAAATAAACAAACAAACAAATAAATAAATATTCCAGAGCATGAAAAAAATTGTCATCTCAGTCCATGTTATTTATCTGTACTTAACTGTATTCACTGTGCACAAGAGGCTGTTAATGAATTACAGTACAGGCAAATATGGACCCAAATAATTGTTTCTACTGTAAAAACCGCAGTGCTGATTGAGCAATAGAAATGGTTAATTAAAAATGAGAACAATAGTGAAAATATGTCAGTATGATCTTCAAACAGCTGCTCATTTCTTATGTTCATCTGTTCAGCTGAGGGAGCTTCTCTCTCTCTCTCTCTCTCTCTCTCTCTCTCTCTCCCTGTCTCGCTCTCTCTCTCCCTCTCTCTCTCTCTCTCTCTGTGTCTCTCCCTCCCTCTCTCTTCCTTTCTCTCTCTCTCTCTGGAAGGGCTTTGACATGACAGCTTTCGAAAGGCTCGGGGAAGAAAAGAGGCAGTAGACTCAACACTTGATCCAGGCAGTAAGACAGAACATTTCTGCCGCGTCTAATGAGGAAAAAGAAGCCCCTCGCACAAGCCACACACGCATACACGCTCCTCAGCGGGGAGCCACGGCAACAATTAGGTTCATTTGAAGATGATTAGCGAGTGTGTTAACTCCTCGCACGCGCGTGGCTTGTGTGTGTGACAGCAGAGCAGCACTCCAAAAAGTCAGTCCAAAACCCCCTGCCAGCTCCAAACACATCTGCCTCGGCACTTTCGCTGTCTAAACAGGCTTCCCACACTCTGCGGAGCATAACTGATGTTTGGAAAGCTTTTAAATATCAGTTATATTCAACTTTGACAAAATCAAACAGGAATTAGAATCAAATAAATATTACCAGAGGTTTAAAGATTCGGCAGGTTTATTTGGACACGTTAAAGGGCCTAAATTAGATTTTAAAAAGTTAATATTACCAAAGCAAAACCATTCACTCAGGAATCGGTACAGTCCATAAATGAAAAATGGTCTTTGAATTGCAGAACTGCTGTTTTAAATTGGTTTTATGATGTCACAAAACCCAACACATTCAGAAATAGTTTATGCACTCATTTAGCTTACAGCAGCTTGGCCACGCCCCTTCACACTGAAGTAAAGCTTCAGTCCAGTCTGATCTTTAAAGGCACAGCACAGGACAGCCAATCAGGAGAGAGGTCATTTAGATCAATCAGTCCTAAAGGTGCAGTAACAAAAACAGCATGTTTAATTCAAATGGATAAATTAATGTTAGAAAATGGCAGCACAAACAGTGAACTGCAGAGAGGAAATATTCAGTATAATAATAATACAACAGCCCATTTATTATCACTTTTGTAAGCACTCACTTCACTTTGCTTCTTAAAAGTGTTGTAGCCGAATCATAATTTGCACAAAACCTGCTCATCATCAGACCATGTAGTTTCAAATTGGAAAAGTGTTTCTTTACTTTAATAAGTGTTTTAAAGGGATGCTCTTCTTATTGCACCTTTAATTTTCCAGATATACTGTAAAACAGGAGGCATAATAACATTGGCTCATTTTCAGGAAAGGTTTAAATTTGACATGAAATAAATATTTACCAGCACACAGACAGGCTTCATCTTTGTTTACTGGCATGTAGAGGGCATGTCCCGAACGACAATTTGATTTCTAGCCGGCGGCCTTTATTTGACCTCTGCGAGCTTCAACAATAGAGGAAGTACACACAAGGGCAGTTTTTTGACATACGGCTCTGGACTGACCTACCCAAGCTCCGTACACAAACGCGTTCTTTCTTATTGTGAGGCTGGATGCGTTTTAAAGAACATTAACAATAATCCAATTTCAGCTAATGGAAAACTGTAATTCCTTAAAAACATGGTTCTTCCAGGGGTCTGTAGTAACAGTGAACACTGAAAATCATTAGAAAGCGTAAATCAGTTTTTGAAAATATGTTGCATTTGTTTAGTTTATTTTTTTTCAAAAATGGCTCTTTACAGCACCATAAAGTGTTGTGACATTATAAGAAATCATAAAATCTCTTTTTGGTACTGTATAGAAACACTTTTGCTAAAAGTGTATAGAACTACTTCATAACATTCTGAGTTTAAAATGTTGGCCTACAAAGCTGAGCTCAGACACATCTGATGTATACGGTAATAACCATGTGACTTCGCATGAATGCAAGATCAATATATTTAAATGTAATTATGTATTCTAGGCAATTTGCTGAAAAAACAAGACACAGTTCAGTTACAGCTTCCCATAATTTGATTTCTACATCTAGATGTCATATCCCCAGTCAGCGTCTGCTAGAGGCTGCTGTTGTTTAGGTTGTTAAGGACTTTTAAGTTGATACTGGGGTAATTGACTCTGTTCTCCTCAGCTGTTTTGTGTTTAGTTAATTTAGTATGAAGAGTGTTCTTTGTTTGTTATAGTATTTAAGTTCCACTGTTTCAGTGTTTAATTGTCTGTCGACCCTCATACTACCCTGTACTATGTTCCGTTCAGTTTTCCTCTTTGTGTTTTTTAGCCATCATGCCTTTCGCTTAACTTTAAAATGAAGAAAAAAGAAAGATGCAAGTCTGCTCATGTGCCTCCATGCTGAACGGGCATGGCCCTGATGTGACACTAGATACACAAAGAATAACCAAAATCTTAAATTAGGTAGCGTCATTTTTTTAGAGGCCTAGCTCCAATAGTCAGGGGTCACCACTAAATTTGTATTACTGTTGTTTTGTATTCATGTAAAGCTTGACCACCTAGCAACAGTTGCTACCGAAGAAGACATTTATGGGCGGAGCATGGAAGGGCCCATTAGCTAAAAGAGCATCCTATCACTTTCCTCAAGGATATGCTGGAATAGAACTGGAAAAACAGTGAGAAATGGAGCAAGGGCATCGAATTCTCCTCTTCCCTGCTGCCTTTCCTTTCCCATCATCCCTTGTTCTATCATATTCTCTTCATCCACCCCCCTGCTCCCACCCAATGGCAGGCAGTGAGCTAAAAGTATGTCGTCTGGAAGGAGCTGCAGTAGTCAGCTGATGCATGCAGAAGATACACAGCACAGTAATACAGACACGATTTCATGCTACGATAAGATGTAGGAGCCGGTGGCCAAACGAGATACATAAAATAGGGCTTTATCTACAGCAGTAGTAATAGCTGCTAACAGAGCAGCCCCCCTCCACCCTCCACCACCACTCTCTGTCTTTATCTCCTTCTCCCTGGCTGAGATAAAGACATTGAGGATATGCTGTTGGTACACTGAGTCGCAATCAAATCAGTGTTTGTTTTCCCAGCAACAACACCAACGTCCTTCCCAAAGCCGCCGCAACTCTGCCGACAAATGATGACGAAGCAGAAAGCAAACAAACTCCTCTCATTGTAAGTTTGAGCATATTATTGCCATTTTTCTATATTACTCAGGCAAAACTATCGAACTATACAACTAATTGCATAAGCCTTTGATGTAAATTCTGCACTGACACATCCAGTTCACATCTCAATTTTTCTACTTGCTTCGGTGCCAAGCAATAATTAAAACGCGCAAGATGCTTTTTATTTCTTTGTAAAACAAGACAATAAAATAAAAATGTGATATCGATTCTGTCCACAGAATAAGAAGTACTTAAGCATAAAGCTGAAAAAAAAAACTGAAAAAGAAAAGAGATATTTTACATATGTCAGATACATAGATCTTTTACATGTTTTAACAGACAAAGATTTATTGGAAACCTGTTATGTAAAAGCAAATAATTATTGTTTTGTTAAATACACAAACATAAGTGGAAAACCTAAAATACAGTATGAGAAGAAAATGAAATATCGACATGCTTTTTTTACTGTCACTAATAACGGTTCTGATTCTTAACATAAGAAACATGGTAACCTAAGATCTCAGACAGGACTACTGTCAATCATCCTTGTAGGGTCCTTGTAATATTTTTCAACCTCAAATATTAGTCTTGAAGAATGCCATGCCATTTTATTAAGTCTACAAGTAAATGCATGTGGAAAAAAGTGAAGTGCAGATGAATGGACGCCCCGCACTGCCACCCCCCACCGGCAAGAAATCTCACTTAACATATAAAAAGAAACTAAATTAAATCCATACATTGTGCCTTGATTAGAAGGCTAATTAACTTTATTAGAGAAAAGAGAGGGGTTCTCATTGGAAAGCGAAGTGGCACCCACCCACCCCACCCCCACCCTTTTGTGATATAATGAAATTGGAAAATAACTTCTATTTCTTTAAAACATTTCTTAATACACAAGCACAGTCTCATATCATATTGCGGGGAAAGAAATAAGGCACCTTCTCCCCAGAGATAATAAAAGAATTGAATTTTTCCTTATCGGCCCGGTCATCTATTTTTCCACGGAATGCTATTACTTGCTGCCTGCGGTTGCTAGGCAACAGGAAATATTAATAGGGCCTTTTATTAGGCAGGCTTTCACAGTGCAGCACTAAAATGAAGAAGTGGAAAACATGAATGTGTTACATAAATCTTTAGACCTCTCCGAGCTTTCGCACAAGTCTCTGTTTGGCTCTTGATTTATCGCGCCTTCGCCTCATTTATGGGAAATAGCGGTGTGAAATAAGAAAATGGTACATTACCCTGAAGGACTATTTGAAAATAAATAATCGCAAAAGGTGAAAAGAAAGCTGTTTAAAAACCAGGGGGAGGGGTTTTCCCTTCTTTCCCCCCTCTATTCCATGCTTAAGTTTCACAGATAGCCTTTTTCCCTCTCTCTTCCTTTTTTCTTTTTTTATCCTTTCCAGTGAATGCATCAATCATCTTGGTAATATTGCTTACAGAAAGTACCTTCTATCATGCATTTTCAACTGCCACAAGCAGGGACAAAATAAAAAAGTTATTAATAGATCCATAAAGTGTTTCCGCTGAGAACGTAATTCTGGGATTGTGTGGTGATGCAAATATCTTTGGACTAGAGGTGATTGATTAATCGAGACAATATTTCACACATTAAACATATATGTGTGTGTGTGTGTGTGAGTGTTATATATATTTGTTTTCTTTTTCTTTTGTTCCTTTTACTTTTTACCCCCATTCACAACAAGAAACAGGCAAGCAAGAGCCACCCTTCGCCTTGTAGACAGGCGTTGGACATGACGAATGGAGCAAGCCTTTTGCCCGGACGTTTATTTGGAAACCCTGGGTTGGATTCAACATAAATACATTTGATTAAAGCTGGTTGGAGTCCTAATGTCCTCAAACAGACTCTGAATTCTGCTAGGCCATCATCTAGAGGCTATTTAGGGCCCAGAGCCGACCACAGTCCAGTTAATTCAGGCCTTGATGAATTTACCAGGCTGCTGCAGGATACACTGCTGCATCGAACTGCTCCTTTGCACTTACATTACATTATGAAAGTGGCTTCAAAAGCAGCGGGATCCTATGGGCAAGGCGACAGAAACACACTGCAGGAGTAAATGCTTGTAAAGAGCAGATGGTGGAGAGCGCGCAAATGAACTTGGAGGTGAGAAGACCGTCAGCGATTTACGAGCTGACTTGTAAACCTGGATTTCTCACATTTCAAAGAATTATAACCACTTTCCCTCTTTAGCTTCAGTGCAGTTCGCTTGTGTATGAGAGCAGCTGGTGCGTGTATGCTTGTATGCAAAGATTCAGGCCTCCAGTCAAACTGCGTTCAACACGCAATTAGAGTGTGCACAATTTGAGTTAATGTAACATATTGGAGAAAAAATGTATAGAATGAAATGATCCAAGCAAAAGTTATGACATTCTATATTTTTTTAATTATAGTTTTATGATGCTGAACTCAGCAAATAAAGGCCAATGTTTTATTCCCTGTAAAGGTGAAATCTAACAAAACTTGACTGGAATTTGACTGGGTGTGCTTCTAAATCTCTATCAGATTTTCAACAAAACAGCAAAGGCACCTTCTTTTACCACTTATTTCCACACATGCTTTATATACTCTGATTTTGAGTCCATAATTCAGGTATGTAGCATTTGTGCCACCACTGCAGTTACTTAGAATAAGTAAATTCCAGAATCTCCCTTTTAGCATCAAACTAATAGGTCACAGGCCTGAAATATTAGATTTTTCTCTGACTAGTCTTTCAGAAGTCTCTTCACTTTTCGGAGTCTATTAAAGAATAAACTGGCATGCTGTATTAGCATACCAGCATCATGAGTGCTCCTGATGTTTACTTTCTTTCAATTATATATCTACACTGAACCATGACTTCTCCTCTGAATACACCGCAGGTATCTCAGCCTTTGAAAAGGCAAGATAAGGCAAATATTGAAGGTTCACTAAGCAGAATCTTCCATTAAACCCTGACCAAATATTAAGAAAAAAGAAGGAATGTTATATAATGAAAGCAGGTATGGAATGTCACTCAGTGACCAGAAATGAAGGCTTCTCATAGCGGCTGAGCAAATGAGCCATGAAAATGCCATTCTGTTCTTGAGTAGCTCGGCAACATTGGGAGTTTCATTCCGATTTTACGACAAGTCATGAGGCCCAGCTGTGTGTCTCGACATGAACAAGTGTTCTGGCTTTACAAGTGAAATGTGGAAATGGAACTAAGTGCACATTTAAATGACACATTGCTAATCAAATGGGGAAAAACAGACATAATAAAATAAAAGCCGTTTTTTAGCCGTAAAACAATTTACATGATAATGTGCAAAACAGAAGTTTTGCTTTTTTGTAATCATAACTACATTATACTGTAGCCAAGTCAGTTGTGTATTTAGGTGTTATAACAGACGTATTCTGGTCCAACAATCAGAAAGAAGTTAAGACATTAATTTATGGAATTCTTTATAACTAAAATTCTAGCTAAAAGTTCATTTATAAGCAAAGAAGGCATCTAAGAAAAAGTAAACCCTCATTACAACTCTCTGAACCTCACTGTTCACTGTTAAATTCACTGATGACTGTTGAATTAAAACGCTTTTAGTAGCTTTGCTAAATGTTCATCATCACATCCTTGTTTACTAAACCTTTACAGGGATCAAATCCCCTCTTCCCTCCTTAGAAAATTTGTACAGTACCTTCCTGGGTCTGATTGATAAGATCGATGCCACCTGATCGTGGATATTAGATGTCTAATGCATTGGGGCCAGTGTAAGATGCTATGACAGCTAGCGCATTAGCGAGACGAGTGGGGGGCTTGCCAAGTGCATCAGTGCATCAAGAGCAGATATCATGTTCATCTGGAAATATTTGATACTCTCTCCTGAAGGAATCTTTGGCCTTTTTGGCAAATGGGCAAACGCTTTCAATCAACTGATGAGGCTGGTGTATAGGGTCTAGGCTAGCATCTGAAAAATTAATGCATGGCTAGCTTTAAAGGCATTTTTTTTATTAAGATCAGCGTGTAAATGACCCCGATATACTTGGCAGTACACTGTCTAATAAAATCCCATGGTTACAGTGTTGCCTCATCTTACTAGATTGTCAATCACAGAATTACAATTCAGTGTTTACAACTCATTATGGATAACTTTAGGGGATGGGAGGTCGGGCGAGTCTACTGCTAGCATATTCATGTGGTACTGCCCTTACTGTAACTTGAGGTTAAAAGCATAGCTTAAGGGTATAAATGCTCCAAGGTGATGAATTTACATCCCTCAGTGTACCAGTTTAGATCCAGTTGGCATCCCTCTGCTTACTGGGTTATATCCATGACCATAGAGTTTCTCTCTTGCAGAATTAAAAGAGAAATCGAGAAGCAAATCACTGGGTATCCAGCTGCTGGATTGCTTATTGATGCCCACCACAATTTGAATTTACTCAATTCACCTCAACTGAACAAAATCATGTAGCTTCTTCATGAATCAACAATGGTTATTTGTATATACGGTAAATGATCGTACTAGTTTTCTTTACAGTAAGAATACACCCACTTAAAGTTCTTGGGATATTTAAATAATTATCATAGTTTATTTTCTCATTATGTCCATTTTAAAAAGGTCTTTTTTGGCCTCTTCAAGAAAGCTGATTATTGAAACATCAAAATAATCAGCAGATTACCTGATTACTATTATACTAAAGTTACATGTGATGTGATGAGAGGCATTGTATGAGTGCCATCATAGGGAGATATTTGCATAATTGCATTCCAACAGAATCTCTTGAAGTATCACTCCACCTTATTCACCTGTAACCTAGCAACGACAACCAGCTATTTAAAAAGTATCATCCGCAACAAAGTATATTACAAGTAACCAGCATGCCAAAAAGGAATAAAAATTATGATAAATTACTTTGTCTCTGAACCGTAAATATGCATGTAAGAAACAGAATCAGATTATTCCCACTGTAATCAAACTTACAACAAATGCAAGTGGCACTGTGCTGATGTTCCAGTTTAAATTCATTAGGTAAAGCTAGACGCTGTAGTCAAAACATAATTAAACTATCAAATGAATGGATGAAAAGGTATTTAATGAGATGGAGAAGTGTAAGGTATGAGAACAATATGCTCAATTATTTGTAAGGACATTACCAAACTGGAGGGGTTAATAGGGAGAGTTTCATGGTTTCAGTTTTTGTAACCTACTGTCAGCTACTGGCATCGCATTTAAATGTGTTAGATCAGGGATCACCGAACATTTTGAAACTAAGAGCTAATTCAAGGGTACTGAACCAGGGCTACCAGTTTGATACACAAGAACAGAGTTGACCTAAACTTATCTAAACTTCATGTATGATAAACATGTTTTGAATTGTCCTTTCAGATCTATATAAATGTAAATGTGATTAAAGAAGAATAGCAACAGGATAAAATTAAATGTTAGACGCTGCTCACTGGTGAGCTGTGCTGTTTTTAGAACAGGTTCGCGGGCTACTCATGTGATGCTTGGGGGCACCATGTTGGTGACCCCTGTGTTAGATCATGTAAACTATGTAAACGGGTTGGATAGTTCTCACAAATTAACCCGTAAGCTCATATTAGGTTTACCTTTGAAATGTATAATTTTTCCAGTGCAGACATGCTGATGTTTTGGTAAAGCAATAATTTAGTAGCATTTATTGGCAGCAGGAGTAAGATGGAGATATCTTTCTTCATGTGTAACTTTCTCATTGGGACGAATGGAGGGAAAGCTATGGTGACAGTAATAAATGCGTATTGATGGTTTGGAAAGTCACTAAGCAAAAACGTTACCCTGACATTGGAATAGGGTGTTTTTGCTCATTTATTTTCAGAAAATGAAAGAAATCTACTAGTTTAACCACCGGTTCTTTGAAGTGCAGAAATAGTGATATCTAGTGCAAATAAATTTGTGCATGCACAGAGCCGCACAGATTTTATTACAGACCGTCTAGGCTGTCACAACTGCCGTTGTTGCTTAAAGTCATTATCTCACAGCATGGCACTCTCTCTGGTATGTCATTGCATAAAATAATCGAAACTGAAAGCCCTCTACTTATAACATATGATTTTAGATCATAATGTAATACCAGTTCCCTGCGTTTCATTCATTAAACCATTTGAGCAGCTGAATATCGAAATGAGCTTTTGCATCAAACCTTACATGAAACATGAGAAGGCAAAGGGAATTTTCTCCCTTAAAAGCGCAATCTTACTGATGCCTAATGGAGTGGGGAGTGGCATTCATGGGCCAAAAACTCCCACAAACCTCTTAGCACTGATGACATTCCATACCTGTGCTCTTTTCTCCCTCTTCATTCATTCAACCATTTATCAGCCCTTCTTTTCTACCCTATTTTATCCATCCCTCTCTCCCTTTCTCATCTCTTTCCACTGACACACACTCTCTCTCTCTCTCTCTCTCTCTTCCTCTCCCTCTCTGCTTCCTTCTACCTCATTCTAAACCACTCTAATGAAAACAGATCTCTCTATCTCTCTTTAGCAGAGGAGCTGGGGGAGGAAGATGAACCCTAATGGCTTTCGTCGCCCCCCCCTCCTCTCCTCTTCTTTTATGGCGCTGAAATATATGCACTGACCTCTTGATGCATCTGATACGTTTCATCTCTGCGGATTCTGTTTATGTGGAAGCCAAAGAAGCACAAACAAACCCCTCAGAAACGGCACACCACGTCAAACAACACCCCGAAATGACACACCAAAGCAACCTGCTCTTTGTTACTAGGTCTCCTCAAACGCTACCTGCACACAGTGCTCCACAGTGCTTTGGTGTTCAGGTTTTTGGTTTGAGTCCCGAACCGCAGAGAACAGGGTTGCTACATTTGTTATGGTGGGGTAAGTCTATGGTGAGAAAAAATAAGGCCATGAAGCCACCACAAGGCAAACTCGCTGCTTCAAACAGATCAAAAACGCGTGAAGAGGTGAATACGAGAGTACACTTATCCCTTTTATTTAGACAATGCAGCTTGCTATAGCTTTAGAGTATAGATGAATGTATAATGGGCCTTTAGATCCCAAAATATGTCTACTATATACAGAATCTGTTTAGCAGCTGGAAGTAATTCTCATTTATGCAATACAGCTTTCAATATGTTGCTGCCTAGACTAACACTTGGATAACAAATGAGAAGACCAGGGTGAACAAACTAGGACCATTCTCCCATAGTTTGAGCAGCTGTAATAAATAATTCTAATGACTTTAGAGGCCTTATGATGCTGAATTTATTGTCAGTCAGGCATTTCAGTTCACGAAACTTACCTGCTCCGCTCCTCAGCTTTACAGATGCCAGAAAAGAAATTGTCCACATATTTCAGCTGCAGAAACATTTCAGTACCCATGCATACACACATAAAGTAATAGTACCTTCTGCATTTTGTGCTAGATGGAGTGGAATTAAAATAATGGCAAAAGAATGCACTCAAACTATTTAATTTGGCTCAGACCAGATTCTTTTTATAGGTAAAAGTGCAGTTTTTTTCACGGCTGAAACTCTTATTATAACGCAATAAAAAACAACTGCCTTTATTACTGCTTCTAAAAACAGTAATTCATAGTGAACAGTAGACTACATTATTGCTCGCCATTATTACAGAATGCAGCAAGCCTATAAAAAAGCACTTAGATAGGATGCTGATGCCAGAAGTCAAGACTTAGACAGGCTCTCTGGCAAAAAAAAAAAACTTCATAAGAAAATAATAAATCTACTCAGTGTACAGGTGTGTGCAAAAATTCGAATGACATGGCCAAATGACATTTTGTTGATTTTCTAAGTGAAAGTAAGTACATATCCTCCACAAAAAGCAAACTAAAAGGTAATTGTGCACTTATTTAAAAAAAACATCTAAAGTTAAATAAATTACTTGCAACCATCTATGATTAGTTTGTTTTACAGGTTTTTAAAGCTTTCTGAGTTAATGGTGACAAAAGAAGAGCTGGAGGAATTGAGAATATTTACACCAATTGAGTGAATGTTTGATGGCTGGTGAGAATAACTGACAAAGAAGCCCTCATGTGTAACAAGTGACAATAAGACATATTTACATTTATGGCATTTAGCAGACACTTTCTATCCAAAGCAAGTTCTATCCCCTAATTACAGGGGACAGTTTCCCAGGAGCAACATGGGGTTAAGTGTCTTGCTCAGGAACCCAGTGGTGGTGCTTAAGGTAGGATTCGAACCCATGACCTCTTGGTCCAAAGGCAAGTATCCTACCAACTAGGCCACCACCACCCATATCACAGAGAAATAATAACAGATCTTTCTTCTTCTGTTTTTACACAATCCTATACATAATTTCATAATCAGCATGTCTGTCCATCCATCCATCATCTCTCATTCCCTCCCTCTTGCCCCATACCGTCCCCAGGCACCCTACGATGGTAACTCACCGAGGGCATTTGGCTGGAGAGCAGATGGCCGTCCTGTGCCAGCATGTTGGACATCATGAGGGCAGGTAGCTCAGGATAGGAGTAGGGGTTGATCAGGCCATTGTGGGGCAGGGAGTGACACAGGTAGCTGGACTCAGGGTCCATCAGGTGTAGCAATGGTGGCTCGGGGTGGTTTGGCGGGGTTATGGGGGGTATCTCGTAATCCTCGTCACCCCCACCTCCTCCGTTCCCACTGCTCCCACCCTGACCAGAGTAGTTCTGCAGGAGTAGAAGAAAAAGAAAGGCAGTGAGATAGATGTACTGTGTAGAAGAACACAGCTATAGAAGAAACAGAGAGCCAGAAGTGCATTTTCAAACAACCAATGTCATGGACAAACAGGTTTTCCTTGATTTTTTTAATCTGACATGCCATGTTGATGCTCATAAAGTTTAAAAATGTGAATTAGGCTGCAAAACCAGACAGTTTTAAATTTATGCTTGTAATGTAATTCACATTTTTACAGAAGATAACCCCACAGAAGTTTGTAAAAACAAAAAAGAAAGTTTAAAATGTATGTTTATTATTGAAGGTAAAATCATGATTTATCATGTTTTTGATGTCACAATCATGAACACCTTTATGTTCAAACCAACAGTGGTTTAGCAGCCCCTTAATGTCAGAGTGTCAGGAAGCAAATGAATCAGTACTACTTTCTAAGGGATACTCGAATTTAAAAGAAGTGCTTGGAGTTCATTGTTTCTGAAGTTACTTAGCATTTTTGATTAAGTGTATTTCAGTTCGGACTGCTTTTTGAATCAACTGCCTTAAACATTAGCCAATCAGAACAAAGGTTATTTATATATCTTGTTACAGTTATAACAAAACCTTATATATGTTTTGGTAATTTTCTGTCTGAAAACACCAACCGACCAAAGAAAATGTAGAACATGAACTGTCTGAATACAAAAGTGTATGTTTGTTGTTAGCAAACTAATACTGAGCCAAGTTTTTAAAATGTGGTTAAGAACAAAGCTCATAAGCTGGAACACAGAGTTTTATTATAAAGTCCAGCTCATTTTAAAGATCTTAAAACTGCGATGCTTTTGGGAAACAGGCCCTGATTAGTAATTAGTCATTCTGATTTCGCCTCCAAATTGCTCTAAGGTGGTAGGAACATGGAATTATGCATAGTCGCAATCAGCATGTGCTACTGTATCATTAGATTACCACTTCCACAGATGAAAGAATGATTCGCTATCATGTATTTTTTTTTCATTTTTCCTTTTTCCATACTAATGCACAACTCTGTATTTCCCACTGATCAACTGTGCACATTTAAATCTGGATTTGACGGAAGAAAAATGTGACTCTACATTCTATGGAAAAAGACAACTGAAAGGACAGAGAGAAAGAGAGAGAGAGAGAAAGTGAAAGAGAGAGAGAGAGAGAGAGAGAGAGAGAGAGAGAGAGAGAGAGAGAGAGAGAGAGAGACGTATCCTGCTGGGGACACAGCAGCAGTCGTGGGGAGCCGTGCAGGAACGCCGGCGCTCGCCTGGCCCTGGCTGTCTGTGCATTAATATGAAAATTGCTTGTATTCCAAATGTCATTCATGTGCAGATATTCATAACTCTCTTCTTTCTCTAAAGCCTCCCTTCTAGGCTTCTCCCTCTGCCTCACTGGCAGTTTGAGAAAAAAAATTATACATACATATACTCGTTTGAATAAAAATTAGATAGATTTTCCCACTTTGGCGCCTGTTGAAGGTTGGATTTAATCAAATTACGGCATGGAGTCACCCTAATGCTGTCAGGAGTGTGTCAGGATATCTATGATACTGCATATTAATTTAGGATTACTCCACTCGAACGAGTCTGAATAATAAACTATGTCCAGTAGCCCAGGGCAGACACACACACACACACACACACACACACGAATGCTGGAGAATGCTAATAGGCCGCCCTTCGCGGGAGGTTTGTTTATATTTATTGAGTGCGAGGGTGACTCAGTTAATGTTACTGCCAGGCTTTGTTCATTTGAAGGCCAGCGCTCTCTCAGAACAGCATGGAGCGGCCTGTCCAGCGTGAGGTGGGACACTGGGTCAGAGCCGCTGCGCTGTAATTGTAATGGACAGCAGTAGCACAGCTGGAGCTTTCATTCACTTCACTCCAGCAAGTCCTTTCCCTCTTCTCCTTGAGCAAGTATCCACTCGTATTCACCCGTCTCTCTTTAAGATTCGAGAGACAAACCTCTTTACTGCTATTAGTCTCCGCATATGGACATACAACAGGCCCAACTCGGCCACAGGTGGGTCAGCTGAGGGCATGACGGCTATGAAAAGTGAAGCGGACGGTAGTAGGAGATGACTCTTTTTCTTGCCTTAAGTGCTACATGACTACAGCGGCTCGGAATAAAGTGTACTCAGTGTCAAAGAAGCACCGCTGACCCAGACGTCTGTAAAGAGGAGGCTATTATAAGGAGAGGGAAGTTAAGAGTCCTACAACAAAATGTTGTGGAAAATCCATAAAATAGATTTCACAGAAGTCTTTGGGCTGATGGCTTAAAAGATGCACTTTCGTGACTTTACAATCAAGTGGTTTTATGTTGTTGGGTTTTTTTGGGGAAAAATATCCAATGAAAGGTTCTTTAAAGAACCAAATGTTCTTCTAAAGCAGGGATGTCAAGCTCCAGTCCTGGAGAGCCGTGGTCCAGCACATTTTGTTGATTTCCCTGCTCAGAAACACCTGGTTCGCCTTGTCGGGGCGGAGAATCAGCAAACAGACAGAAGTCCTTCGCAGAGGACTTCTTATACGTTCACAATTTACGTTTACATTTACGGCATTTATCAGACACTTTTATCCAAAGCGACTTCCATTCCCTACCTACAGGGGGCAGTCTGGAGCAACTTGGGGTTAAGGGTCTTGCTCAGGGACCCAGTGGTGGTGC
>JBBPDE010000107.1:18906491-18917360 GCA_037974605.1 Nannopetersius ansorgii | reverse complement strand
AGAGAGAGAGAGAGAGAGAGAGAGAGAGAGAGAGAGAGAGAGAGAGAGAGAGAGAGAGAGAGAGAGTGAGAGAGAAATCGCAGGGCTATTCAAGGGGGAATGAAAAGCAATTTTGTGCGATCTGACTGGAGCCCCTTCCATAATGACTGAGTCAAATTAATCATCAGAAATAATATTCCGCTGTCAACCATTCAAGAGCTTTTTTAATAGAATTTTTATGATTCATGTCTGGCCGTATACATCAAACAGTCAGTTCTGCAACATTTCAGAAATCAATTCAATATCATCTTTGTGTTGCCTGTCATCTTCTCTCACCGAGCGGCCATTTATCTTGCAAACAAATACTTTTAGCAAATCCGCGGCCGTGGAAAAGGACAGAAGCAAGGACCTTTGATTTCACCTGGCTAGCGTGTATTACCTAAATAAAAGACCTATATCGTTACGATGTGCCAATAATTCACCCTTTATCCAAGGCTGAAAGGCCAGTAACAGAGGATCAGAAAAGTAACACACAAAAAGTCGAGTGAGAAAATACGATGCTTACACGCCTAAAGTCACTGTCTTTTTGTCATCAGGGCCTGTTTACACTTGGCACCAAACTGCATCCTGTATCTGTACATTACCTATATACACATTATAAAGACAAGCATGAAACACCGCACTTCAGAACTGGTTCAGATCTATATGATCTCAGGGTGTTTTAGTTGTTTGCCTATGTATTACAAAGCATGGCTTAGGAACTACATGAAAAGTTCTTTGGTTGGCTGTAGAAGACCATTCACAATTCTCTAACTGCTCCTGGGGCCATTTTACCTATATCTCACTTTTGGCTGCATGCCAGTTGTATTTGCCAAACATAACTCGATGTCATTTCTTCGTCTATATTTTAAAGGAGCACTCTCCACCGCATGAAAAATTCAACCACCTCTAAATCTGCTGCAAAAATGCTTACTCACATCTTCTAGTGGTGCCACAGTAGTGTATAGAGTAAGATTTTCAGACCTTATATAAGTGGCTACCAATCAGTATTCCTTTAACGTTGTAGGGTGGATTAAAACATCAAAATGATACAAATCTGTGAATTTGGGCAAACCAATTAATTTGAATGATTCAATTCTGCACGACAAAATGACATGAAATGACAAATAATATTAGGCTAGTTTTTAGCAGGACCTACCCTTTAGAATGCCTGGGAAACCTGCAGTCTGATTACATGTTTTATAAAGTATTAAACACAGCTTAAACACAAGTTATGTCTGCTCTACTCCAGTGCTGTGCCTATGGTTAAAAAAATTAAATAAATATTGTCAGAGTAAATGAGGTCAGATCAATATCTAAAAGCAAAAGCAAAGCTGGAACAATGTGGGTGTAGCTGTGCTGCCTTGATAGCATGACGATCTGGTCACCATGATCTTGATGATCAGATGATGCAGAGTGTAAACAGAGCCATAATCTGCGCAAAGGGCACGCTTCTAAAATTAGACTCATAAACTGCATAATAGAACGGGAAGGTATGTGTATTTTTGGAGCGATTGTGTAAGGCACTGATGGGGCACTATTTCTCAAGAATACCACCATTTCTCTGGCCAAAGTTTACAACTAGTGCTAAGAAAATGCTGCTGCTTGCAAAGCGATTTGCTTGTTGGCTGCATTGTCCTGCCAGGCTTTGGATATTAATTTTCTAAATGGCCCCTTTGAAGACAGATGTCTTTGTAAAGCTTCGGGGCCTCCCTGTTATTGTTTGGTCTAATGGACGTGAAAACGAACATTTCCTGAGATTCAATTTCCCTCATAATTGTTGGAAGGAAACTAAATTGTCTGTTGTAAACATCGAGGGGCATTGTGTGAAGAGAGTCCCTCGCCGCGTCCTCGGGAGATTTCTCACATTGCTATGATCTCTGACAACCAGGCTGCAGATTACCAGAAACGCCGCTTTGAATCTGCAAGCTGTGTTAACCTCTGAACAGCCAGAATGGACTCTTGCAAACTTGCTAACAGGACAACACAGTCCGGCAACAAGGCCAGCATATTACCAGCATATGAAAGGAGGAAGCTGAGTCAAAATGAGGTCCAGAAGCATCACACTGAACAGTGTAAAATGTGTAGCAACAATAATACATTTTTAAAAAATGCGTTTTTTATGAATCGTTTTTGGCTTGTAGATGAAGTCACTGAAAAAAAACTGGAAGTTGTTGTGTCATGTTTTTGAGTCATTCACAAAAATCATCAATTTAAATGATCAATTTTATCTCAACAGTCAATCAAAGTCAAAGTCATTATTAACTCAAAGTCAGAGTCATTATTTATATATGTTTATATTATGTTATTTTGGTTATTCAGGTAACCCCTGCATCAATACACTATTAAATGTCAAATAAAGAGCAATATTTGTTTTGTTTTTTTCACTTTTATTTCCTTGGTTTAGGTTATTTGACCATGAATGACATTTTCAACATGACATCCTTCAAACCAGCCAGAATTCGGCCACATTTCTCAATAGTGGCTTCTAACTACAGCCCTGTATTCTGTAAAACCAAGAATTTGTTAGCCTAATGGGTGAGCAAGCTAGTGAGCTAAAATAACACCTTAAATGACACTTATTCTGTGATTACTGTAGTCCAATGGTTCCCATGCCTTAACCTGGACTCCACCTGCTCTGCATGTTTTAGAGCATCCCCTGCTCCATGCACATCTAGTTTGAACAACTTTATCTCTGTAATAAATTATCTCACACAAACCCTATATTAAAAAGTCTGCCAGAAAATAAAAGCTGTTTTTTTTAAAGGCTTGTACTGCAGGGTTGGTTACAGTAACATAGCTACACTACTGAAATACCCACATGGTACAAATCCCACAGAGGAGTTTTTATGTTCTAGCTTTGCATTAGATCTAAAACATCTATTTAGATTTTTTAAAATCACTGACAGGTGAAGTGAATAACACTGATTATCTCATTACAATGGCACCTGTCAGTGGGTGGGAAGTTTTAGGCAGTGAGTGAACAGTCAGTTCTTGTGTTGTAAACAGAAAATGTAATGAGCAAGTATAAGGATTTGACTACCTCTGACAAGGCACAAATTGTTTTGGCAGGTCTTGGTATTTAAAGGTAATGGCAGGTCTTGGTATTTAAGGGTTAGTCTACCAAAAGTAGTCCAAAGAAAAACTGGTTAACCTGTGAGAAGGTCATGGGTTGATAAGACTTATTGATGTACGTGACGAAGGATAGTTCGTCTGCTCCTGCAGAAGACCTATATCCCTTCAAATTGCTAGAATAAGAGGCTCCATAGCTGTGAAACCATCAGAAAGCCCACACTGACCCTTGTTCATTGCCAAAAGCACCTACTATGTGCATGTGAGCATCAGAACTGGACCATTGAGCAACGAATAAAGGTCGGATGGGCTGATGGACTGGTCTGAAGAATGCCGTTTTCTGTTGCATCATGTGGGCGGCTGGTTGTATGTACTTAGGGGATTAGATGTCACCAGGATTAACTATAAGAAGGCAAGTTGGCAAAGGCAGTGTGATGCTCTAAGTAATGATTCTGGCATTCATGTGGATGTTACCTTGACACAGACCACCTAAACATGCCTAAACATTTTTGCATAACAAGCGCACCCCTTCATGGCTACTGTATTTCCTAACTGCAGTGGACTCTTTCAGCAGAATGATGTGTCCCTACAGACTGCAAAAACTGTTTCGAAATGGTTTAAGTGGTTCACAGTGCTGACCTGGCCTCCAAATTCCTGAGATCTTAATCCAACAGTGCATCTGTGGGATGTGCTGGACAAACCAGTCCAATCCATAGAGGTCCCACTTTGCCTTTGACTCAAAGGCGTGAGCTGTTAACATCAAGTCTTGCAGAGATCATGCCTCTATGGGTCAGAGCTGGTATGGCAGACCCAAAGGGACTTTCATCACATTAGGTAGGTGGGTTTAATCACATGGCTGATCATGTATAGGCAGAGCCAGGTGTGTTCTGTTATTTGTTAGTGGCATTAGCACAAATACATGCTCATGCATGGTTACTGTTTACTTGTTAAGTGCAACATGTTAAAAAAAATAAAACAACAATTTCAACAAATATGCTTCATAATTTCCCTGGTCTATATTTTATATTGATGTTAAGTTCAGTAAATACAGAATAATTGTACATTAAATTGTGCAGAGGTGTGTATTTACACTTACAAAATTAACATTAAACCAAGGGAGCCAAAACCTTGCAACACTAATGTCACTAACAAGTAACGGAACTCATCAACCACCAGTAAACAGTGCAAACTGCATGCAGAGTCACACACCTGGCTCTGCTGGGTTACTGTTATCTCTAAGAGTGTATAAAAGGACATCCTTAAACTAAAAACAGGCAACTCATGAACATCTGCACGCCTCATAAGCAGGTCTGCTTAGAAGTTGCTTAAAACTTCTTCTCTCGCTTCGTCTCCTTCTTTTCCTTCTTCTCACACTCCTTTATCCTCTTCTACTGCTTATCTCTCTCCTTCTCTATTTTCTGTTCATTCTCTCACTCCTAATCCCTGATGTACCATCTCTCATGCCTTCTTCTTGTCCTGCTTATTCTCTCACTCTTTCTCTGTTCTACTTTTCTTCTCACTATTTCCTGCTGATTCTCAGGCTGCTCTTTTGTGAAAGGGAGACGCAGAACCCACTGACTCACTTCATTAAAAGTTTAATTATTTCATTTGAATAATTTCACACATTCATGTGAAAACTAATTCATCTGAGGCCAAAAAATACACCAATCGTAAGTAGAACTGCGGTGGCTTCACATCATTTCAGAATAAAACATTGGAAACTCTCTTCTTGGAGAATGTTTTAAATTTTAATATTTATGTATTTTATTTGCTATAGAGGGTCCCCTGTATTTAACCCATTGTACTGAGTGAAGCAGTGGGCTGCCATCAATGGCATCTGGGGAGAAGTGTGTGGGGCTGGTATCTTGCTCAAGGGTACCTCAGTGGTGCCACTCCCAATTCTAGGATTCAAACCCATGGCCTTCTGATCGCAGGGGCAACTCCCTAACCACCAGGTCACCAGTTGTCCCAGTTTAAAATGGAATTACAATATTTTGAAATATTTTCTTGTATTTACTTAGTGTTTCTGCTTTATGAATGAATTCATGTTACAGTTTCAGAAATTGAACCAGTTTCCAATCTTTCAGTTTTTACTTAGAATTAGAAGTAAACTGTAAACTGAAAGGGCTAAACAGCTGCATGGTGCATTTATTTGGCTTTTGTGATATCACAAGACCAGTAAATACCAGTAAGCTTATTGTCTACACACTTTATGGAGTAAATTATTTTTTTATATGGAGTAAAAAAGTTTTCCCATTTGAACAACATTCAAATTATTTTACTAAAAAATAAGCAAATAAATCTAATGTCCATGATATTGGACCTTTCAAATCTCTGCATGTTCTCTTATTGAGCTACATTCCAAATAATCTGAAAAACATCAAATAAAGTGTGAAGATGGAAAATAAGGCATTTCATTCTGCAATACTATCAGAAAGGTGTTGAGTTCCTTGTGGAACTGAATATATTGAGACTTCATGGGTTGTTAGCTGCAAAGTAATTGTACTGGTTACACAGTTTAAATAAACCCAGCAAGCTCAGTGGACAGAGTAGGAATGGAATGTTTCCTTTCAGATCCTGTAACTGCAACAACCAATCTCTGAAACGTCACAGCCGAGGAGGCTGACTCATCACTTATCGTAGGTAAAAGGCCGTATTCATCAAATACCTGCAGATCTGAGTCTCAGAGAGACGGACAATAAGAGCTTCCCCGAAATGTTTGTTGTTGCAGCTGGTGGGGGGTGGGGATAGAAGAAGGGAGGTAAAGAAAGATAGAGAGAATGAGAGCGGGAAAGAGAGAACGAAAGAAAGACAAAGGGAGAGAGTAAGTGATGAAATGAAATAGAGAGGGAAGTATAGAGAGGGAGATAGTGAGAGAGAATATGTTAGAGCGAGAGAGAGTGTGTTTGTGTCTGAGAAAGAGAAAGAGAGAGAGAGAGAAAGAAAGAGAGAGAGAGAGAGAGAGAGAGAGAGAGAGAGAAAGAAAGAGAGAGAGAGAGAGAGAGAATTTGTCAAAAGTAGCATTAGGCTTGAGCTCATACGAATGCCCTTGACGATGAAATGTAAATCTCAAGGACATGCCCAGCTGAACGGTTTGGAAAAAATACATAATTCATACGCCTCACTTCAGAATGCGATTGTGTGTATTACAGATTTAATGCATGTAGGCACCCCCACTCTCCTCACAGCTAAAAATCTAAACAAGAAAAGTGGTTTTAATAGGATGAGTGTTTTTTTTTTTCATTGGAAGAGATTGTCTTTCTCTTTTTTATTGTTTTTTTTTTTGTTTTTACTGTCCCCATCCATCCCTCTCTTCCATTTTCAAGGATATTAGAACTCAATTTGGATGCAAGATGGTGCCTGCACCAGTTTGAGGGTTTCAATTTAGAACCTTCATTAACTGCAGCAGAGGAGGAACTCGGAAAATGAACGCTATCAAATTTCTCTGAATATTTACAATGTGTGCTTGGTATGTTGAAAACATTTGGTGCTGCTTTATTAAATGGGACCTCCGGAAAAAAGCTCAAACATACACACACATGCGCGTGCACACACACACACACACACACACACACACACACACACACAGAAACCAACATCTCTTGTTTTGATATAAACAGATGAGCAGTTTTAAAATAACCGAGAGGAGCAGACGAGCATGTGGGATAAAGAGTGAGACAAAAAGGATAGGATATATACATAGTGATAGCGAGCGAGAGAGAGAGAGAGAGAGAGAGAGAGAGAGAGAGAGAAGAAAGACAGAGAGATAGAGTTAGAGATAGAGAAAGAGAGAGAGAAGAAAGACGGAGAGAGACAGAGAGAGGGTGGGTGAGTGGGGAAAAAAGAAAAAAAAAGGAAAAAAATCTGTCTACTTTGGGAAGGTTTCCAAGCATCTCTGGCATAAATCTAATCCATTGTACGCTGCCGGACTGATTAGAACTCCGACCATATGACCATATGAGCTTCAGTCTTAGCACAACAGATGCCGTTCGGCCATAAAGCTATTTTCATCCAGTTTATTACAACAAGAACTTTATTACGCAAATGGATTTCAGAAGGAGCAGAACTCGCGCAGCAGGTGCAAACATCCAGCCCGGAATTCTCTGATATTTTTCTCCACATTCAGATGTGAATTTCAATGTTTATAAAAGCTCTGTGTTATTTTTTTGTGTGCATGTGTTACATGTGACCTTATAGAACAGATGGAGAAGGATAAACATGAAATTCAAATTTCATATCTACTCAAAACTAAAAAAAAAAAAACATGCAGCTTGCGGCAGAGATTTTTTTTTTTTGAACGTTGGTTAAAATAATACCTTTGAATTAGTGAAGTGTTCTCTCAGCCTCACACAAAACCTGGACGCCTTTAACGTTAATGACATTTTTAGCAGTCTGGTTATTGGGGTTTATAAAGGGTGTCAATAAGACCAGGTGTGTGTGTGTATGTGTGTGTGTGTGTGTGTGTGTGTGTGTGTGTGTGTGTGTGTGTGTGTATGCATTTTGACAGATTCCTCTTCTCACTAATATGCACTTATCTGCCTATAGGAGTCAAGTGACACATGTGATTTATGTATGTACACCCTAACCTTGCACACCCCCAAACACACCTGCACCCACTTATCTTCGAATATCAGTGTGTTTGTGTGTGTGTGTGTGTGTGTGTGTGTATGTGTGTGTGTGTGTGCCTTTATAGAACCAGACATTTGGCAGGATCGTCTGTTCTTATTTGGCTGGCGATCGGCACCCATCATAAATTACCCTAAGACCAGACCTACACTTCTGTGTGTGTGTGTGTGTGTGTGTGTGTTTGTATGTTTGTGTGCAGTAACCTATACCAATATTTACCTATTCTCTGTTGACCACTGAAAAGTTGGAATGGTTCAGATGCTCAGTGGTGAGACACTATTAATTAATCTAGTGCTGAGTTCCAGTCACTTCCAGCAGTTACTGTACAGACTGATTATTATTAAGCCAGGGTTGTAGCTGTGAATATGGAGCCTACACACCATCTGCTGACACCCATATTTTTCTTAGAGCTTCAATGTGTTTGTGTGTGGCGCGTGTTACTGTGTGACCGTTGGTGTGTGCATGTGCGTGTGCAAGTGGATGTGTTCTATTCTACACTGTTATAATATCTGCCGTTTCTGGCACACAGCACAAGCCTGCTGACATTGAAGCCATCTTACTGCAACACAATACTCTCTCTCTCTCTCTCTCTCTTAGTTTCTCCCTCTGTCTTTAGCTTTTAGTTTAGTTTTGTTTAACAGCTCTCTCTGTAGCTCTCTCATATCTCTGATTTCTCTCTTTCTCTGTGCTTTCTGTCGGCATCCCTCCTTCTCTCCCTCTCTTCTGTCTCTAGCTTTTAGTTTCTCTTACTGTTCTTTTTTTATCTCAATCTCTTTATTTCTTTCTCATTCTCCTCTGCCTCCTCTCTCTCTGTTAAAACAGAGATCAAGAGTTCACTTTCTTCTGACTGGCCTCTGGTATGCTGTAACTTCTTTGTCATAGGTCATTAAACATGCACAAAATAACGTTCTGATTGGTCGTTGGCACTGATGACTGTTTACTACAGAAAGGAGAAAGTTAAAGGATACAGTCTGCTGTGGTTTCAGTTACTTTTAAATAAACACACCCAGAGCTCCGTCCACCAAACATGTCTTGGCTGACTGACTACATTTGGGATGTTGAATAAAGTTGAATTTTTGATGTTCTCAAAGTCAAGCCAGTGTTAGGAGCTCTGGGTCCAACATGGTTTTCTATATGGAAAAATATGTCTAAAATCACTGCTATTGCACCCTGTGGTAAGCAAAACTGTTCCAAAGCTAATATGTTTGTCCTGTGTACATTCTCTCCCAGAGTGTCACTGGAATTATGAGGTGGCTTAGCAGTTAAAATATGCAACGACCAAGCAACACTTCTGTGCATCCAGGTGAGGTTTGCTCCAGCAATGCCTGTGGTGGACTGGCACCCTGCCCACGGTGACTCCCTGCCTGGTGCCCACGGACCCCAGGATAGGCTTCTGGTACCCATGACCCTAATAACAATTAAGCGGTTACATAAAATGAATGAATGCTCAAGCAATGCTAGCTTGAATGTAGCAACATTTTTATAATTATTGTTTAACAAATTCATATTGCAGAGGATCTTGAGGAAAAAATGCACCAAGTCATGTTTAAAACAGCTTTGTTAACAACAGGGTACAATAACAATTTTCAATTTTCAAAAACAGCATTCAATTTTACCATAAAAAAAATCAGCTTAAAATCAGTTCTGATGTGAAAAAAATGAACAAACGTTCATGCTGACGATGAATACGCAGTGCATCAGTGCCCATGCTAACCAATCTGTCCAGCACAGAAAGCTCCAGCAATGTGCATGCGAGCATCAAAACTGGACCACGAAGGCCAGTGACCTTTTTCACAGGATGTGTGCTGTCACACTGTAAACATGGTTCAGGACTAGTTTGAGGAACAAATGTTCGTGGTTTTGACTTGGTTTCCCAAATCCCCAGATCTCAATTAGACTCAGTATATGTGGGATGTGCTGCACAAATAAGTCTGATGAATGGAGGTCCCACCTTTAAACTTACTGGTTTTAAAAGATCTGTGGGCAACATCTTGATACAGACACCACAGCACACCATCAGAGAGAGGCCTTGTGAAGTCCAGGCCTCAATGCTTAAGAGCTGTTTTAATGGCATGAGTATGAAATAAACTATTTAGCAGGTTGTTTTTATATTATGCTGGTTGGTGTTTCCCCCACCATTGTACATGCACTCCATAGGGTCAGCAGTGTTTTCAGTAAGAAATAGATTGGAACAATATATTATTGATTAAACAAAGGGAAGATCTGGCAACTATCGTATTATCGCGTAATTAACACGATCTTCACTTTAGCAAAGGTTCAAGAGCACAAATGAAGAGTAAACATAAAAAAGAAAATAAAACAAGTAAATAAGAACGAATATGCTGAGGAAAGAGTGAACAATGTGGCTCTTTTTTTCTCTGCTCTTATTTCAGACATGAGCGTTGGTCGAGATGTGCGGCTCCGGCGCTAACAGGTCATTATAACTGCACAGTGGACTGGAAGAGAAACACTACTCAAAGGTTACAGTGAGAACGGACAGACAACCAACATGGAGAAGGAAGAATGGGGCTAATGAAAAGAAAAGAGGACAAAGAGAAGGGGGAGAGAGATGACAGTGAGAGAGAGGGAAGGGGAGAAAGAACAGAATAAGAGAGAGGAAATGACAAAAAAGGAAAAAGAAAGATAGAAAAAAATGGCACAAATAAGAAGGAAAGACAGTGAGAAAGAGAGAGAAGAGAGAGAAAGGCAGAGATACAAGGAACAGAGCGCAAGAGAAGAAAACAGAAAAAACAGAAAGTGAGAAACAGAAAATGATCAGGAGAAATGAGAGAGAAAGAGGGAGAGAGAGATGTTGAACAGATGTTTAGCTAAAATAAATTAAGTTTGATTGAATTGCAGATTTGATGAGTTTATATTTATTCTCTAAAGATAATAACGCTCCAGAGAAAACTCTATATCATCTGTCAGCCATGCCAAGACTGGATAATGGATTACTAAATTATCTTTCATAATAATCAACAAATCAATCAAGGGAATAACTGTGCCTTTTGTTTATAGTTGAATTGTGTGCTCGCGCGTGTGTTAAAGAGAGAGCGAGGGACGGTTCAGTTGCTCACTCTGATTCCTCCATCTCAGCAGAGAGCCCTATAATCGAACTTATTGCCTGACATGAGGCATTTAGTATTTTGGGAT
>JBBPDE010000107.1:18882973-18893506 GCA_037974605.1 Nannopetersius ansorgii | reverse complement strand
TATAATATACCACTCCTTTACTGACTGTGCAAACATTAAAACAATAAGTAAATTAAAATCTGGACATTTTCAGGAAATTTGGACATTCTCAGAAATGAGTACAAGTAAGTATAAGTATACATGTAAGTAAAATAAAAAAATATATATATATATAAATCACATTTTCTGAAACACAAATCTAAAGTAAGTAACTTAAACGAGGAGCACCACCAGTTAAGTGAAAATGTATTTTTTGTTTTTTAATAAGTATTTATATGAATACATGTAGCAGCAATATGTACATTGTGCAAATGTAATGTTAAAGTGCATTGTGCAGTAATAGCTCAGCAATATAAAACAGAGTGAAAAGTGACCAGAGTAATGTAAACAGAGTAATTAACAGAATGACCAGAGTAGTGTAAAAACAGTGTGACCAGAGTAATATATAAACAGTGTAAACAGTGACCAGAGTAATGTAAGCTATAGTGAAGCAGCATGTGATATTATAATAAATCAGATAAAATATGAAATATGACAGTGAATGTTCTGAATGACACTGGATATGTTATGGGGTCCTGTTTCAGTCCGTTATAGTAATGTTATGACACTTTCTTCTCAGGTGTCCTGACTGACTCTTCTTATAGTAATGTTATTATATATATATATATATATGCACTGATTTCTGTAATTCTTCTTCTGGTCAGCTCACTTCCTCAAATGTTTATGTATGAACATGAAAAATATTCAGTTTTGATGTAGGCCTGTCTTAAACCATGTCAATATACATAAAAAGCTCAATGTTGTTCATATTGTTGCATGGATCACCATGGAAACGCTAATTACTGATCTGTATCATCAGAGTGGAAATAAATGGTGAGTGAAATGTGAAGTATATGCCTATTCATGTGTACACAATAAAAGGTAGACAATAAAAACGGACACATTTTCAGCTTTGTTAGATCACTTTCTTTGCATACCAGATAAAAACAACCACAGCATTGATAAATCGCATTATTGGTAACGAAGAGCTGATTAAAACAGAAACAGACGCTTCTCTGCACGGACTTCAAAGGGCCGGCTATATCAGAACAAGTACTCATTAGACTGACGTATTGCACAGGCAGCAATATCATCACAATATGGTGTTTTGTCCAAACTGTGCAGGTTATAAGTACATGCAAAACTGTGATTAGAATTAGAGCGTGGTCTGTGTGTAGACAGGATAAGTGTTTAAGAAGAGACCCACAGACACTTCTGTGGGACACTATTTCATTGTGCTTCTTCTCAGGTGTCCTGACTGACTCTTCTCAGTTTCATAATCTGGGACTGAACTGTAGCTCTGAACTGCAAACGTTACACTGGAGTGCAACACCTTGAAAACAACATGGCTGCAAACACTCTTAACAAAAGCCACATGAAATGGTACATAGAAGTGTGTGTGCGTAAGTGTGTGTGTGCACGCTCATGTCTGGTTTAAATTTAGTGCTTGAAATGAGAGCAAACCCCCACTGCAATCTCTCTCTCTCTCGCTCTCTTTCTGTGTCTTTCTATCAGTCTCTCTCTATAAGAATTTGACACCTCACTGTGGTCCTGCACTATGACTAATGACATGCCAATCAAACACTTGATAGAGACAGACAGCCATTCAAATTCCCTCTGTGTGTGTGTGTGTGTGTGTGCTAACGTGTGTCCATGACCAATGGATGTCTGGTTAAACGTGAGGAATGACAGGTATATGCAAGGAAAATGTGAGCCAGGACTGCGGGAAGGCGTTTTAGAGTTGAGGAGCCAAAATTACAGGTGACATAAAAGTGAGACACAGTGACACCGTGCACCTTTCTTTGTCCAAATTTTGTTTAAGTGTGCCGATTATTTATGGATCAGCCACACTTCTCCACACCCTGCTCACTCCGACTCATTTTGATCTTTATGCAAATGAGCTGAGCGACAACCAATCACACTGTTAATATGTATCACAGTAACTGTGTGATGCCCATAGTTGAGCTACTAGGATTGTACTTGGAAGGCAGAATTGTATTCACTTTTAGGCAGCCAATGGTTCCAAAGTGAGGTGATTGTGACACAACATGACAAAACTGACCATATATATATCACCATACTGCCCAGTCTGTGCTCAAATTATTTAATCATTCACTTCTTTTAATATTATTCTTTTTTTCTTCATGCAGTTGAAGTTAAATCACTCTTAAATCTTGGAAGAGGTGGGTGTGGGGGCGTAGGGGGTTGCTGCAGCCCCCTCAATACTCCCATGTTCTGAGTTCAGCACACACACCCACACACACACTCAAGCACACACACGCTGCTCCGCTGAGGAGAATGATCATTGTTTCTTTATGGACCAAAGGCTGAAGAAATGAGCCAGAACAGCTGAACCGCCTCTCTAATTAACATGCAAATGTATCCAAACGGAGACACCAGCAGACACCTTCACAAATTACACCCTCTCCCAGAGAGTGTGTGAGTGTGAGCGCGTGCCCATGTGCGTGAGCGCGCACATGTGTGCATGTGTGTGTGTGTGAGCAATCAAGGCAACCACTGGAGAATGATTCGCCATCATCTGCTGGTCTTAATTACTCCTCAGTGTTTGGATTATCGCACTCATGCGGCCTCATTCATCGCCCTGTTTCCCCAACTCTGCTCGTACAGAGGGAGACAGGGGTGGGATGGTGGGGGGCAAAACAAAGCCTGGAGTTAACTAGGTTTATAAAGTGAGAAGAGATTTAGTGCAACAAGATTCCGAAATCTAATTTGAGGAACGAGCAATTACACGAAAGTGCTGACACAAGAGCTTCCACTGAATGGCATTTTTCGGCCACATCTGTCACATGTTGGAAATGTAAGATGTGGCACAGAGGAGGAGTCGATCATAAATGCAAAATACGTCAAACATGCTGTTAAAAGCTGCAGCAGTGCATGCATAACTGGGGGTGGGGGTTAGTGGAGACCCCCTGGTATGTTATTAAGAGACTTGAGTCACAATATGATTCTACACAGTCAAACTATAAGTATAAACTTGTTAAGTGTGATTCAACCCAGCAGAGCTGGACTTCTGGTATCAGTGTTGGAGTACAAACAACACCAGGAGTGTTAAATGGACCAAATGTGTTAATTATGAACATCACTAGTGTGTGTTACTTTGCACACTGCAGGTGTTCCTTTTAGCACTAATCAGTGTCATATTAACGCTAAAAATCTAATACTATCAACAGTGTGACTTTCACTCTCTGTAGTCTGGGGCCAGATATGCTGCATATAGCAGCATTGTAATAAAGTTGCTGATTTTACTGTACACTAAATTAACTTTTTTGTTTGTTTGTTTGTTTGGTATGCAGAGATGGCCTTGATCTGACACCTGATATCAGTATCGGTCACACATGAGCCGAAATTCCTGAACTGCATATTGGGAAAAAAGAATGAACTTGACAAATCCAGCCAGAAATGGAACACGTTCACTTTGTGTGTCATGCTGATAGCGGTGTTTCTTCTAGTGGGAGTAGTTGAGTGTTTGAGTAGTTCGAGCATGATAGCCTACTTTTAGTTACTCTTCTTAGGTGAAGTGCTTCGATGAAAAAGAGCTCATTTTACAGCTTAGTTTTTAAAGAGATAATATCAGAAATCAGAATAAGTCATTGAAGGCATAATGATTTCTGGAAACACAAAAATATGTGTCTTGTTAATTTTAGTTATTTTTACCAAATTCTTGAAAAAAATCCACCTTTTATGCCAGATCCTGGACTAAAGTCCTGACATTTCAGAGTAACCACCCAGGAAATTGGGAATCCTGTTTACAGTGGGTGCGACCAGTTTAGAGAAATCATAGATACAATATACCACTTTGAATGTGTGTCGAAGTCTAATGGTGCTGGCAGCTCTGTACCAAAGATTTTTTTTTGGAAGGAGCCACTGTAAGACTGCAACACACACAGTTAAATAAATTCACGATCAGATGAGGCATGTTACATTCGACATGGACTTTTTCTACATGTTTCATCGTCTAGAGTGGTGAAAAATGTTCGCATGCACCGCTTCTTCCTTAGCACTAGAAGTACTGTTGGGAACCTACAGGGGACACTAGCAAAAACCTGGATTATTGAAGATGTGGTTTAGTCATTAAATATGGCCTGAGAGGAAGGCTACACTGGAAAATTAGCATGTAAATGAACTCCAGAATTCATTTGAATTAAAAAAAAAACACTTTGTTTTGATGCCTGGCTTGACCCATGTAATTGCTGATTGAAAATCCCTAACAAGGGGTTAAACAAAATTCTCTGTCCGTGTTAGATTCCCTAGCATTTGGCGGAACCTACAACATTAGAATCAAAGTGATTGGTATTGTATTTAAAAGAATTACATGTACTCTAAAGTTTATACATTACATTTGAGTGTGTGTGTGTTTGTGTGTGTGTGTGTGTGTGTGCATGTGTGTGTGTGTGTGTGTGTGTGTGTGTGTGTGTGTGTGTGCGTGCGTGCGCGCCTGTGTGTATAAAAGCCTGTAAACTTTGTCATTGGCCACCATTTAATCTATTAGAGGAGTCTGCATTAGATCTAAAGGACAACAAAGGCACGTCTCTCAAGGCCAATCCCAGCGGACGCAACAAAGAGCGTCTTCTACTAGCACTCATCAAACCATTTCATATACACTACAATCCCAACACTGCAAGGACATGAGAGAACAAGAGACACAGAGAGAGAGAGAGAGAGAGAGAGAGAGAGAGAGAGAGCGAGGGAAGGAGGGAGATTCCATCCTCTTTCTAAATCAATGTGAATGATTCCTTTTTCACATGAACGTGACGAGAAGCTTAGGACATCAATCCAGCGGCGGAGCTGATGGAACGTGAGTTTGTGTGTGTAAACACGTGTGTGTGCTTGCATGTAAAGAAACAGCTCTTTACTCAGCGATCCATTTCATCCCCTGCTCCATTTATCCCTGATGAGTTTTTCCTTAATGGCTTTTCATTACTGTCTAGCACATCTTCTATTACGTATATGACGCTATAAGGCATCATTTCATTGCTCTTTGTGTAATGTAATAATAGGGTATAATGTATAAACGTAACTCTAATGTGCGAACTTACTACCCCCTTATATTAAAACCAACACACTCCGTCAGCGAGTGGTAAGTTGTCATTTGGAACACTTCCGCAAGGTCAAGCAAGTGAGATCACAGGCGTTTAGGTCTAATAAAGTGTAGTAAGACTGAGCCGCGCAGGAGAAAAAATACAGAGCTTGCAGGAGTCTGCTGCCTTCATATTAGCGTCCGTTCCAGCAGGCTAACAAACCTTTTCATTTGAAATGTTTAAACAAACTCGGCGCAATGTGTGTTTATGCAAACGGCAGGAATGCTAAACAAAAAAGTGAATCCTATGCTGTTAGGCCCCCGCTGGGTTTTCCAGAGGTTACAGAGGATTATCTCCCCCATCACTGCTGAACTGTAAAGCTCTCTGGCTGCTATTTTTTATGCTGTAATGGTATCGCTTCAAAGAAAAAGTTTGTCAAAAATTAAAAACGAACTCACACAATCCCCAGACAAAACTTTGCTTCTTGCCTTAAATGCATCAAACCAACACAATGCAATGTAAATTCAAGGTATAATTCAGGCTTTACAACATCTATTACAAGTGTTTTACCTATACAATGCACTCATACCTATAATAAACATGGATGCCACTTTACAATAAGAGTAAAGTGTAAAGTGATTGTTTGTCATATGTGAACACACCACAGCACACAGTGTGAACATCACAAAATTCTTCCTCTGCATTTAACCCATTCACCAAGTGAAGCAGTGGGCAGTCAGGAACACAGCGCCTGGGCAGCAGTGTGTGGCGACAGTACCTTGCTCAAGGGTGCCTCAGTGGTGCCACTAGCAATCCTGGGATTCAAACCCACCACCTTCTGCTCACAGGAGCAACCCTAACCACTAAGCCACCAGGTGCATAAGACTACCTTTAGAAAAGGTTTGTGAATGCTTCGGTTAATTCATGTTAGAAATTAAGTCCCAAATGCATTCAAATATTAATTAGCAGCTACAACATCGATAAGAAGAACAAATAAACAGTCCACATTCGCCTATACTGTTAATGTCTCAGATATTAAGCGTCACTGATCTTACTTTGTCTTCTCCTTCAGTCAACATTAAATCTGTGAGCTTCATCATATATTCATCAGCCCCCTCCTTCCATTTTAATGTATGTGTTTGAACTGCTCATTAATGCTTTTAAGATGTTTATGGCCTAATTAATAACTATGAACACACTAATAATGCAAAGCCCTTTTATAAGGGTAGCGGCACTAAACATGTCACACAGTGTAGGAAACCACAAAGGTAAGCGTTCCAGTATATTTAACAACTCAACGTGGGTGAGGCGAGTGTGTGACCATTTGGGCCACAGCTTAAACTCCCACTGCCCAGCATTCACCTTGTAGTTCCACTGCAAAACTAAAGAAGCAAAGTTCATACACCAGACATGTCTTGGCTTTTTAACTACATTTGAGATAAAGAGGATAAAACTGTATTTCTTGTTAAGCAGCCTTTGCTCTCTCTCTTCTCTCTAACTCGCTCTCCTCATTTCAAGATCCTTTTTGTCTCCCTGTCTCTTCCCTTTTCCTTGCTTTCTCACTCTCACCCTACTATTCTCTTTCCTTCCATCTCTCTCTCTCTCCGTGCTGTGCTGAGATTTTCTATTACCAGTCTAATTGCACATTCCGTAGTGACAAGAGCTCATTAGGTCTTAATTACACGTGTGTTATTTAGTACAAACATCTCCATTTGGGTTCCCTTTTGCGTGGTAATTGTACTGCGGGGACGGGCGTTTGAGATGGGGGGCAGATTGGAGTGTGCTACGCTGACTTGGGAAGGATAGAAGTAGGTCATGAACAGTAGCAATAAACAAGGAGTGCTGGAATAAAATAATATTCTCTCTCTCACACACACACACGTTTGCTATCGTGCCAAAGTCAGCAAGATCCAATGCTCATGTAATATTTACGGTACACTAATAGATAGATGGCAGGTTTTTTTTTTTTTTTTGAGAGAGAGAGAGAGAGGCAGAGAGAGAGAGAGAGAGAGAGAGAGAGGGAGGGAGGAGGCCCCCATCCCCCTTTTACATTTGAATTTCAGAGAAAGCTGGCAGACTACATTAATACATTTGGGCCTGGTGCATTAGTGTGTGTTTGCTGTGTACTTTTGTGTGTGTGTGTGTGTGTGTGTGTGTGTGTGTGTTTACAGGAGTGTGTGTTTGTCTTTCCACAAAGCCGTGAGTGTTTGCTGCGGCGCATATCTACCTCATCTGGTTGAGAAACAACAGCGAGCAAGTTTAATCAATCGTTCCATTTTTCACCATCGATTGTTTTTTCCCTCTTCCCCAACTGCTTTGTCGGTTTCCTTCCATTCAGCCCAATTCAATTCTGTCCTAATTAACAGCGCCGTGCCACGTTTAACTCACAGCCGATTCATTTCCAATATTTGTTGTATTGAGGCGGATTTTCAAGGATGTGACCTCCTAGGTGCCAGCGTACCTGTTGTCTCACACACTCCGATCTGGCAACACATGCACACATACAAGTGGCTGAACTTGACCGAGACACATTGGACGACATCGGGGTTGCCAGTACAGTATTCATCCTTTCTGCCATTTTCTTTTTCTTTCCTTATATATGTTTTTTTTCCCTTCAATCAGGATAAAAATAAAGAGCACTAGCTGTAATGATAGTCACTGCAGCTGCTGTATATTCCTCTGTGCAGACTGAATAATGTCCCGTCGCTGCAGAATCTAATAGGCTCCCCTTCTCTCTTAGATATGCAGCCTAGAATGGTGCTTATGAAATATTAATATTATACAAAAATATGGCAACTCGCGACTCACTCCATCTCTCAAAAATCCAACGTAATTGACTATGCAAGCCTTCCGAATCAGACAGGGGAGGGGAGGAGAGTGTCTTTGTGTGTGCGTGCGTGTGTGTGTGTGTGTGTGTGCATGTGCCTTTGGTGGGTGAGGGGGTTTGATTTTTAGTATTTTCACTTGAAACCTGATGGAAAAGAGTATATATTTTAACCATTGGCAGAGGATGAAGAATAAAGGATAGAAGGTCAGTAAATGAGAGCAAAGGTTCAGGATGAAAGGAAAGCAGAGATGGGTTTGATGGTAAAAAAAAAAAAAAAAAAGAGGTGGCAACCAGGCTTCTGCCCTCACCATGCTCTACTGGACACACACACACCATGGTTTAAAAATACTGTGTTACTACACTTGGGCATATATAAAAGATTTTGTACTTCGGCATTATTGAAATGAGGCACTACGACTTGATTACACTTTCAAGAGAAAAGCATAGTTTTATCCTTACATTTTCATGTTGTGACTTCATTTTGGTCAATATTTGTTATAACTCTAGCAGTTTTTTTTTTTTTACAAATGGTCTGATTTCTCACGTTTTCCTCTTCAAATCCTGACATCACTAATGAAACCTTGAGTATCAGCAGATACCAATCCAATATTTAGATTGTATATAAACATAACAGGCTTTTAATTCAAGCCCTTCACTTAGAATAGGGGTGTCCAGTCTTTTTCTGCCAAAAGACAGCACAACTGCAGGTTCTCATTCAAATCAAGCCTGACCGCACCTGCTTCCACTTTCTTTAATCAGCTGGACAGTTGATCAGGGGAGCTCTTGCTTTGTTAGAGTGAAAACTGGCAGCCATGCAGGCCCATTGTGGATTAGATCAGACAGACCTGACTTAAGATGAGCATCAGAAATGATGCTGCTCCAACTACTGGAACACTCTGCTACCCCCAGAGGAGGAAATACACTGTTAACAACATGAGGAATGTGTGCTATTCAAAACTGGATTTGTTACATGCCTGAATCCACCAAACATCTACTTTTTTACTTTTAGAAACTTGAGATTGTTTAAATATTGCTACTCTTTGTACTGTCACTCAAATACACTCCAGACTCCACACTTCTACTTTTATGTGGGTAGGACCTTGACAAAGAACTCATAACTTTTTCTCTGATACAATTTCTCTGGACTTTTTTGACCCTTACACACATGCATGCACGCAAGCGCACATGCACACACACACACGCACACACACAAAAACCCTGTGGCCACAAAACAACAAGGCCTGTACCCTGCTAGCGTTAGATAAGGAATACTGACCACACACAGGCCAAAAGAGAAGCACCTGTTAGTCTGCTGGTTAAACTTCAAACTGAAATTATTTCCTTCACTCCTGGCACACCATCAGCATTGATGTAAGTTTGATATTTGGCCATTTATTCAGCATTGCCACTGCAACTAACCGTCAATCAACATTAACTCCTTAAACCTCACATCCCATACAATAATCAGTGTTGTTTAATTTATATTTCTCCATTAAGAGTCATGTTGCAGTTGGAACAAACTGATGTCGGACAAAAAAATTACGTTACACAAGAAGGAAAAATTCCACATGCTGAGCCATTTTACTACGGTTAACATAGACACCACATAATTGCTTGGGGGCAAATGTGAAGCTAAACTGAAATTTAAAATAATAGGGTTAATTAACTGCACATGATCCCACACTCTTACAAGTTACTAAATAACAAGAATTAAAATCGATAACTGAATAGTAAGCCTGCAGTTTGAAAGTAGAACATTTATAAGTCTACAGTGATTGGAATCTTTTTATGTATATGTTTTTCTTCCAGGTCATGGAAACACTACATATTTTAGCACCGTTTGACCTCAAAACAAAAGAAAAAAGTTAGCAGCACATACTCAAATGTCAGTAAAGTATTCATCAGGCAACATCTTGAAGTAAAGCGAACTTAAATTATGCCATTTTTAAAAAAAAAACTGAGTTTATTTTGCTGGAGAAAAACTTTTACACAAGCCATAATTTATGACATACGTTTTTCCAATATGCAGCCTAGAATGGTGTCATTTGAGTGTGCAAGGTTTCTTGAAGAAATAAGCAGTAATAGCACATAAAAAATGTGAACAAGAGGCGGCCAAACCTTTGCACACAACAATTATAAATTACATAATTACACACTTAGATGTGCACAGCATGGCAAAACTATATTAATAACTCCAGCCTTCTAAGGGCTGAAGCATTTTTGATATTACTGTTTCATTGATGTTTTGCCTGAAATTCTACATTCAGTCGTGTTTTCCATTTATAAGAAGCTGAGAAAAGCAGATTTTCCAATTAACCTGAATTTAACCTGCTGTTACCAACGCCCCAGCGACTATTATTATTACTATTATTATTATTAATATTATTGCAAAAGTTATTAATTAATGGAGGTGTATTATGCCCTATTTCCCGGTTGGATGTTTGAATATGACTACAGCTCTTATTGTGCACTACTGTAAACGCTACCAGCATAAGCCAAGAACAAAGTTAAGAACTTAACTACTGGACCACAAGCGAAGGTGGAACAGTACACATGCTTGCAGCTTAATCATGAGAGAGAGAGAGAGAAAGAGAGAGAGAGAGAGAGAGAGAGAGAGAGAGAGAGAGAGAGAGAGAGAGAGAGAGACTG
>JBBPDE010000107.1:18795568-18805830 GCA_037974605.1 Nannopetersius ansorgii | reverse complement strand
TCTCTCTCTCTCTCTCTCTCTCTCTCTCTCTCTCTCTCTCTCTCTCTCTCTCTCTCTCTCTCTCTCTCTCTCCTATATCGTCAGTACCAGCTTAGCAAATGAAGACGCAGATCTGTGGTCACTCTCATGTCCTTATGTCCCCAGAGGGAAGCTAAAGCATTTGTAAGGACACAAAGAGGCGGGAGCAGAGCACTTATCGGATAGTAGAGGCAGCGAGGCCTAACACTGGACACCTCACTAAAACTAATAAGCTAAATGTAGAGCTCAGCGGAGCATCAGCAGGGTTTGTGGACACTCAGAATGATTGGACTGATCATTACAATCCCTTACACACGCGCACATGCTGTCTCATCTCACCTTGAATATATGTATTTCTACTAAACATCTTATATTTACATTTATAAGAAGTTGTTCATATCCTGCTGTGTTCAACAGCACCCGATCAAATTAAATGAAGGATTTGCCAGGTATTAGGGGGCAAAGGTGAATACCAGGCTTGAGAGGTTTGAAAATTGTTATTTTAACACACATACATCATTCAACGTGTTCATTTGTTATTTGCATTTGTTTTCATGTGTTTCTGTTTTTGTAAAGAAGGAATTTCTTATTGCTTTATAAATTATTTCACATATTTTCTAGATGCTAAGACTTCTGCACTATACTGTTTATTGTGCAGTAATACATTGCTGTCACTACAAATCTGTATCTCCGTTTTTGTTGTTTTTTATTTTTTTAAACAATCTGAAAACCCCAGCTGACCAATGGAAATGCTCTGAAATGGCCTTGAATAGAAGGTCAATACATGGATGATAAGAATGTTGTTCCTTTCTCCTTTAAAGGTTCAATATTTTGTGATTTTCTGACACTGATAATATAATGCATAGTGTTATAAGAAATGGTCTTCATTATATATGTTAATACAATGAGATTTTGCTGCAAGGACATTTGGACCTTTTCTACATTTGCCACAATATTCTGAGTGTAAAATGAGAAAAACAGAGATCTTTGTTGCTAAAGCAATAACATATTTTTGTGTGTATATGTAGGTGTGCTTACAGTGTTTGTAAAGCTTTGATGCTAATTTAACCACACTTCTAAAAACATCACACCATCAACAAAAAATGCAAAGGATCAAGGATATTTGTCCTTTTCCACCAGCCAAGCAGAGCAGATATCTCCCATCTCTAACACAACAGAACAGAGGAGACTTCTTTCAACACCTCTTGAAGATTTCCAGTTTGAAGGAATGCCATTTTGGGTTATGTAACATGCTGGCAGTGTTCCAGCAGTTCATCCAGTAGAAAATATAGAATGACAGGTTTATCTTGACAATATCACAGTGTTCTCTGTGGAACAGGGCCAATGTTTGGGAAATCTCAGTCCTAAAAGTCAGCTTCGCTCAGCCCTCCTCACACCAGCCTCTAGTGGAACACAAAGAAATAAGTATCCAGGCCCACCACTCCCATTAAACAAACTCCAGCCTGGTGCAAATCAGAAGTAAAATGATACCTAGTCTGAGCTTTGCTAAACACAAGAGCTGCTTTTGAACTGTGATTCATTGTTTCACTGCAATACGGGGCTTTTTTTGTCTTGGCTGGCAGATGAACGTTTGCCTGGTAACCAAATGGTTTTAAAGTGGTATTGTTTGGTGACTCTAGTAAATGAAAAAAATAAAGCACAAACCCACCATTTCTTGTCAAGGCCATTAGGCTGAGGTGAGCCCGCATGCAAGGGTGCACATTTTAGATCAACAGAGGGAGCGCTCGGACAGACTTTTGCCATCTAGTAAAGTTATATAAGCTACTTTCAGCTCATGACACACTTAAATAAGCAAAGGTTATGCAAGCCCTTTAACTGCACTTTGCCACTGAATAGGCCTGAGCAAATGAAGTAGGTGTACAGGAATTTACAAGAGCGGCAGAAAAAAAAAGAAAAAAAAAAGAAAGAAAAAACAGCACAGCAGATTCCTGCTTTTGTTCGGAGGGCCGCGCATTAAGACGTGTTTTCGCATCAAAAATAAGGTACAGCTGGCTGGCATTTCCTCCCTCACGGTTGAGTCACAGGAAGTAAGAGGAGGGAAAAAAAGTGAGAAAAATAAAGTCTCAAACACACACGGTGTGCAGCACATAACAGAACAAAAAAATGGAAAACATGTTGATACGCACACCCTTCAGCCTTCTTATGCGTGTCCTTTTTCATACAGAGAGAGAGAGAAAGAGAGAGAGAGAGAGAGAGAGAGAGCAAGAAAGAGAGAGAGAGAGGAAGTGTTGTTTTTCACCATTATGTGGTGGAGGGCCGCTGCTTATGGATTCAGAGAGGATGGTGTTCAGAAAGTGTTAGAGGCTTTCATTGACACATTAATATTTTAAAAGTAACATGGCTTTTTTATCAGAAGTACATTTTTCCCATTTCTTTCGCTGCTCTTGATGTAAGCTGTGTGTCAGCGCATGTTACAGGATTTTCCTTTTATCTCGCATGATTATATTACCACATTGGCTCTCTCGTACTTTTTATTCTCTCTCTCCCTCTCCCTCTCTCTCTGTCCTCAAATGCGCTCTTTCTTTCTCTCCTTCACTCGCTCACTCATTCCTTCTCATACTCTCATACTTTGCCCTTCTTTTCATTCGTTTTTAAAGGCATAGGCACATTACTATATCTCCCTTATACAGCTTCCTTATAGTTAGGAACAAACACACACTCTTTAAAAAAGACAAGGTGCCACAGAAGGTTCTTAGCACACTTTATATAATGTAAAGGATCTATACCAGTTTAACCTTCAGTTTTCTTTAGAAGCTCTTAATTATGTACAGCAGGGGTGCTCACTCTTTGTCCTGGATTTCTAGCACCCAAGGGATTTCAGACCCACCACACCTGCCTCTAAAATTCAGATGTGCCTGAAACCTTTATTATCTTTTTCAAGTGTCTTCGATTAGGGCCAGAGCTGAGCTCTGTAGCGTGGTAGATCTCCAGTACCTGAATTGGGCATCACATATGCAGATGTTCACACTCATATCTCATTTAAAACAAGACTAGACTAGTCTAGTTTTACTGGGCTGCCTTTGGCTGTATGCTATTTATGTCGCACAAAGTGAAAGGATATATGTAAACAATCCCTTTCATTATTTGCAAGGCAATAAACACTTTCACACTTGTAATATTTTAGTCCATCTGCCCACAGAGTTTAGTGGATATCCACATTTTTCCCGGCAACATTTCTCAGTAAATTAATGTTCTGTAACTCACTCAAACTACTACCACTACTTCTACCAACACTACCAACAATGACACTTCTACTACTAATACTACTCTAACTAACAATACTAACACTACTACTGCCAACACTGCCAACAATGACACTCCTATTACTAGCACTACTATTACTAACAATAATACCACTACTACTACTGACATAAGTACCACTAACACTACCACTACTACTAACGTTAAAACATTAACATTACTACTAGTAGTACTACTACTAACATTAAAACCAATACTACTGGTGTTGGAAGCCAGGAAATTGTGGGTTCAATTCCTGAGACTGCTAAAGCACCTCTGAAGTACCCTGAGCAAGGTACCGTCCCCACACACTGCTCCACGAATTTCATGCTGTTCGCACTGTGTGCTTGGGGGGTCCACGTACTACAGAATAGTCACTTACTGCTACTATTGCTGCTACCATCACTGCTGCTACTATTACTACTACTACTATTTTCAAAATGTATTATGCTACTGCTACCATTACTATCACCACCACCGCAATAATAATACAATCACTGCTATCACTACCACTACTAGTAGTACTACTACTGCTACTACTACTAATAGTACTTATACTGCTAATTCTACTACAATTTATAAATAAACAAAGCAGTAATAATAAACTCTGATAATCTGTTATACAAAATGTATTAAATAAGCATCAGTATGGCTTAAGAGCAAACAGGCCAACCTCAGTGGTAGAAGAGATATCTATTGCAATGTACATCAATATACTTGTGGTGCTTGTAGACTTAAAGGGCATTTGATCTATTTGATCTATCATGGCTTATTAATGACATGGTATTAGATGGATGGCACACTTTGCAAAGAAGCTACCTAGATATCAATACGTACAAATAAATAACGTTAAATCTGATTTGTTGAAGGTTGCTTGTGGGGTTGCACAAAGTTCATTGCTGGACTGTATATACTGTTATACTGTACACTCATGATATTTGTAAAGTGTCTAAATCGTTAATCATTGTATTTACAGATATGCTATGAGACACATTTGTAATAGTTACTGAATACAATAAAAAGGGAATTTAAAGTCTTGTCAAGAAGTTTATTTAACAAGTCTTATTAAGACGTTATAATTTAGTGTAATTTACTCCTCTGTTGAAATTATGTTTAAGAATATAGTGATGAACAGATATAAACCTCGTGTGATCATTATTGTATAGACTTGCTTTTGTTTAATTTGGTTTGCGTGTTTTTTATCTAGTTGAGAAAGATTGGAATTAGAATATCGTATATATATATATAAAACAGGAGAAATTAGCTTAAGCTTCAGGCTACAACTTTTCTTTCTTTATCTATTACATGTAAGCTAGTAATTGATATTTTAAGACTAATAGCTGTACAGTCAGCATTATAGTTTCTGAGCTAAAAATTATACTGGAAAATGATTTACAAAATGATCATTTTAAATGCATCAAATGCATTTAGGAGCAATGCTAGCATTTCACCTAACTTTCTCCTAACCTGACAGTACAAAATGACACTGAGTGAAAATAAAACACTTCTTATGCTGCAAAGTGAGAATTTCTGAGCATTTCTAACTGAACGGAAATTTTAACAGCTCAAGCTTAATTGAACTTACCATACTCATTTGATGTATGAGTATGTGGCTGTATATAGCAGCACCTACTATTTGTATTGTAGACCCTTGCATGTGCATATTTCAGCAATAGTTATCAGTCAGGCAGGCAGTAAGACAGTGACTCTTGAAGAAAAAAGGACTTTGACTGATTTCTCTGTCTGATCACAGAGCTGTATACAAATGCACTGATATCTCAGCATTTGTGGGAATGAACAGGACACCAAAAATAGGTGTAAGAATAAGGAATTAATCAATGTCTACATAAACATTAATATCTCAATTATCTACTCTACCAAAAAAACTCATAAAGAGAAAAAGTGAGCATATGCCATTCGCGAACATTACTAAGAACAGAAGCAAAGGCCATGAGCTGAATCTCTGACATTGTATCAGTAATTAATTTAAAATACACTCATTTGAGCAGTTAATGATTGAGAAGGGTAAGCAAACCTCTCTCTCTGCTCATGCATGCTCTGATCTGTGCTAAGCCTGAGTCTTCTGAAAGAGCTACTATTAAATATTTATCACAAATAGCTATATTTATTATAAATATTCATAAGGGCTGTTATTTTTCAGAGCACAGAACATAACATTCTGCAATTATGCTACAGTCAAGATGAAGGCGGGTATTAAATCTTTAGCATGATAGAATTTTTCTTTTTCTTTTAGTGCTGATGAAACATGTACATGCTAAATTCTGGAGCGATGCTGTGCTCTTGGTGTGAGATGGGCACAGTAACAGGCCATACCTGGCAGCATGAAGTGCTTCTGTGAAAGAGTACCTCTACAGGAGGTGAAGAATCTGTGCATTAACTGCCCTTTGAAATTACAGCTTCTTGCAGCGTTGTTAAAAGGGTTATAGTGTTCTCAGGGCAACCATTTAAACATGAAAATCTGCTTTAACCTAAATTACAATGAATTTTCTTTACAAGCTAAAGAACCAGATCAGCAGAACAGCCATGATTCTCTTTAAGTAGCAGTTTGGGGCAAAAAGTGCCTCATAACTCTAATCACAGTCTTGCAATGTTACAAGGCTTAAAGGCTTGACATTCAAATGTAAATCATTATTAGTAAAAATATATATTCATTATTTGACAACAGATATACAACAATTATGAAAGTTACACAGTTCTATAGTTTTATATATATATATACAGAATGAATGAGAAATTTTAGAATCTGATTGAAACTTGAAATGTTTTTTCCTGCTGTTGGGCAGTTTACTTATTGTCATCTTCAAAGAAGAAAAGACTTTATTATAGGCATTAAATTGCTAACTCCTATAGATTAAATCACAGTTAAGTATTACAGTTTGCATTGTGATCCATGTAGTTCCTAAACAATAAGCACTTGGATGTAACAAACCTGGAGACAAAGGGTTAATGCAATTCTAATGCACATTTAACTGCTGTTTCTTGCAAATGAGAAATTGTAGCACACATATTACTCACCTTAATTATTTACTGCTACAGTGTGTGTTTGTCTCTTTGATTGGTTTAGTAACTATTTGAAACCTAACGGATTGAAAACGACATTTTTCAACATGCTAACATTAGCATGACTATATATAAAAAAATTTGATATAATCTAACAATGTGACATTTCACAATGCATATTATTTGAAATGAACACACTCTGAATGGATATATTTTGAAAAAACGATTGAAAAGGTAAACAGTAACAAAAAAGGGTTCCTCTCTCCTAATTAAACCTTTACCTGAGACTTTCTCATATAAGACAATATGGCATTTAGTTACACAGTACACTTTTTCTACTGTCCACTTTTTCTACTTGCATTGTTTCCTCTTGTGTGTGATTGTGTGATTACTGCCATCATGAGTATGTGAATATGTATACACAGATGTAAAACTGCACCTCGTCTTCATCAGGGCTTGGCAAAATAGAGATTTTCTACATTTTTAACAGGTGGAAATGAAATAGGTTGTGAGGGGGGAAAGTAAGCAGCAGTAGGTTAAGTGCACACATTATGCAGCTCACTGTGCCCCTTGTGGTAGAACCCATAACTCAAATAACAATTAACTCTGGAACAGTCCTTGAGTGCTGGAAGGTGATAACCTTAGTGATTAATTACTTTCAGTTTCTAAAACTGCTCTAATATCTTTACTCACACTTATGCAAAGAACAGCCAGTGCAGACAGTGAACAGAAAGTATATTACAATCACACTATGGTATTACAATATATGCATTACTAACTGCTTGCCATGAAGACAGGATGAAAGGAGGTTGGTAAAACCCTTTTTTATGTGACCCTAAATAAGCACAAATGTAAATAAATGGTTCTTCAATTGTGTCATTTGTGGTCATTTCCGTGATTCTCTGGTGCGCTCTTCAAATAGATGCCACAAAAAGACATTTGAACAGAGCCATAAAAAAATCACTTTTGCTTCTCTAAAGGACCATGTTTAAAAATGTAAGATTTGAGTATGAAGAACCATTTAGAGATACATTATGGAAAGGTTCTACGGCAATTTAAGAGTTCTCCCTGGACCATTCATGTCCTTTGCACACATGCCCTTTACAGAATTATTTTCTAACGAACCAACCACAAGGTGTTTAGGGAAGTGGTTCTTCTATGGTTCCACATAAAGAACCTTTATTTAACCTGAATTGCACCTTCGGGCATCCCGAGTAAATCAGCAGAACCTCTAGAAGACCTCCATAAGTTAGTAAAAGAAAGAATAACAAGATGTGGAAGGAGAAGAACATTTACCTGATTTCTGCTTGTGCCAAGGTGAGTTGGAAGGTTTCCAAGGTTCCTGACTGAACCAGCTTCATTTCCACCTCAAGTTAATAAGGGATTACACTGTAATGTTGCTGTAATATCTTTGTAAAGGAAAGGCTATAATATCTTTGGTAAAATTAGACCAACCTTGGTCGTCTTGTTATGTTGTCCCCCTGTCCTTACATATTGGTATGTTGCCTCCTTGCTTTTGCTCCTTCTACATAAACAAAAGGCAAATTCTCCATCCTGTATTCAGTTTCAGTCTTTTACTGTCCTGTAAGGTTCACTCATACTAGCATATGCCCAAGGACACATCAAAATGAAAATAATGCAAATATTATAAATAGTCCAGTCAATAACATACACTCTTAGAAAGGTTCTTTGTATGATGCATTTGTAGAGCCACTGTTAGTTATTTAAGAACATCTGGAGTGGATGGTTCTTTTGAGCATCACACAAAGTGGTGAGAGTGAACAACCTTTTTAAATGAGAAAGAAACTATACTCAGTGGGAGAGCCTATAAATGAGTAATCATTACATTATACACATATTTACATTATGCAAAGGCTCCTTAAGCATTTGAAAAATCTCTTTTCATGGTTCTTGGGAGAACCAACTGTAGTTCTTATACCACCTTAAAGGCCAATGTCATAGAAAACTGGTCCTCATTGCTTTTAGTAATCTAGATTGCCTGGGTTCTATACTGGGTTATATGTAACATGATTATTCAAATATATCTGTCTTCATATCTGTCTTCAATCTGTCTGACTCAGGTAGGGGTCAAGTACGTGACTGCTATTAAAAACCTTTATTCAAAAAGTCAATTAATTCTTTAAGTCTGCATAGTAGTCTATAGAGCAGGCTGGAGCTAAAGATATAAGTAAAAAGGTACAATCACAAGATTACAGAAGTATTTGATTTCGGTTACTGGCCAGGATTTACATGTGTTCATGTCTTATTTGCACCCCAGTATATTAAACTATCCAACCATTAAAGGTAATAACAATCAGTAGCCTGGGGGCACCTTTTTTCGCAAATGTATTGTTGATTTGATTCTCCTCCTATTTCCTCTACACTTGACAACCACTCTCTTTCTCCCCAGTCAGCCCTTCCCCCCTGCCTTCTCATTTTCTACCCCTCTACAGCCCCACCTTCTCTCTCTCTCTCTCTCTCTCTCTCTCTCTCTCTCTCTCTCTCTCTCTCTCTCTCTCTCTCTCTCTCTCTCTCCCTCTATTTCTTGTTCTCTATTTTTCTCTGCTTTCTTACATTAGAGATCATCATGTCTATTACTACCATCATCCAGATTCAGCCCACTTCACATAATGTCGTGAGGAGACATAACCTTGCCCTAATATGAGAGCAGCCAATCATTGTTTCCATTGCACACGGAAGTGAAAAGGCAAATATTGTTTTTGTCGGTGTGTTATATAAGGGGTCTTTGTTGTCATAGGTATACAATGGATGAATGTTCATATCCGCCAACAAAATGTCTGACTCGGTGGAAAATAAACATGGAATTGAAACGAGTGCAGGCACAGCTGCCCGTTGCAGCCTGCCTATGTGCACTTACTCCTTTCTCTTTCTCTCGGTCTCTCTGTCTCTCTCTCTCTCTCTCTCTCTCTGTCTCTCTCTCTGTAATGTGCACAGGTGCTGCTTAATTCAATTGGAAAACGTTGCCATGGTTTTACATTAATATGTTTCCATGTTACCCGCACAACGGTTGTCATGGAGATGATAGGACTTATTTAAGCTGAAACCTTAGCCTGGTTGGAAGAGAGACAGAGAGAGAGAGAGGGAAAGTGAGGGGAGAGAGTGAGAGAAAGAGAGAGAGAGAGAGAGAGAGAGAGAGAGAGAGAGAGAGGGAGAGAGAGAGAGAGAGAGAGAGAAGAGTAAAAAAGGGGGGGTGGGGGTAGAGCTTTAGTTTGTGTTTTCATTGTATTTCATTTAATTTAAATTTGTTTTCATGCTCAGCCACAAAAATGGCATAAAACTGATCTGTGCTGCACAGATCTTTTGTGTTTCATTAGAGAAAGTGAAACAAGCTTTCGTTCTAATTAAATGACTTGCAGTGAGCAGCACTTCCTCTTATAACTGCTGATTGCTCTCTCTTTCTCTCTGTCTCTCTGCTCCCTCAAAAACCACGCCACGGGCCCTTTCAGTTGTTTATTAGGGATATTTAATGGCTTTTACTGAGCCTTTGAGGCTGCATTATTTCCCTTTTTTCTATAGCACTTTAATTTCATTTCTTTGAGTTGTATGATGGAGTGAGTGCTCCACAAAATGGTCCCAATAACCTCAGCAAATTTTACCTCAGCATATGTTTCTCATATGCCAGGAATCTGATGGAGGATGTTATTATAGAGGCCTTTGTATCACTAGGCACTATTAAGCCATGGTTTGTGATTATATTAAAGCACATTTTTATTGTAAGATGTTTGCCATAAGACCATGAAGATCTGTTTTGTCATGTATGCATACATGTCAGTCATTCAAGTGAGATCATATGCCATAAACAGAAACACTGGCACAAACAAGAATCTAGAAGGTAGACACATGACAAATGGGTGGATAGATGGAATTGATAGATAGATAGATAGATAGATAGATAGATAGATAGATAGATAGATAGATAGATAGATAGATAGATAGATAGA
>JBBPDE010000107.1:18778946-18789065 GCA_037974605.1 Nannopetersius ansorgii | reverse complement strand
TATCTATCTATCTATCTATCTATCTATCTATCTATCTATCTATCTATCTATCTATCTATCTATCTATCTATATATAGTTATAGATATAGATACACACGCAAACGCACACACACACACACAGACACACACACACACATAAACATGCAGTCAAAACATGAAGAAGTGACAATAATCTATACAATCTATACAGGCTAGCTTTGAGTGTAGTAAACTGTGAGTGCATTGTTTTTTCTGTGGGAGTCTGTCAAGCTGGAGGGCTCACTGTGACCAAGGTGCATTTTCCAAGCAAAGGCAGTCAGGTGTTTTGCACAAAATGTCTTGATACTCAGTATAGTTCATGATGCCATTGACCTTAAGAAGGACCGTCTGACTAGAAGCAGAAAAACTGCCCCCAAACATCAACAGTCCACAGTGTTTTTTATTTGTATTCGTTCTGATGCCAAAAGGTACTGTGAGACTGAATGGTGGAGTGAATAGTCAGTATTGGTCTCATTTCACTGTACCACTTACCCAGCCAAGTCCCAGTAGCCTTGGGCAAAACTCTAGATGCTTGAATTTGTCTGCTACTGTGGGTTATGCAGAATAAAAACAAGGACTGCTATTTCCTATGCATGTACATTTTTATTATATTTCAGATTCTCTGTCTGTCTCATCTCTCATGATGCTCTCTGTAATTTATCCAGCTGTTTAAGTTGTAAAAGTGGAAAATTTAACAGGTTAAATGTAACTAACCTATGCATGTGCCAAAACATAACTCATACTGTCATTTTCCCAACAAGACCAGGCATCTTCAAAGTGGTAACTATACAAAATCAAAATTTCTTAACTTAAATGTAATTTTGCCCATTTGATTGATCCATTTCTAATAAAATGTTCAATGCTTAAGGTTTGGTGGGAGATCTGAAGCCTGGCTCGAATACCAATGAGTGTGATTGTAATAGTGATTAGAAAGTTACATTACTGGCACCCCTAATAAATACACAATATTTACAAGCATTTTCACTGCGTTTATACATCATGATATAAGACAGTATGCCCTTGTAGTGGTAGTAGCCTAGTGTAGTGTGAACCTGATGGCCACAAAGTTGCCACAAAGATTCAAATCACCACAGTCTATTGTGTCCAAGACATTGAACCCTCAGTTGCTCCATGGGAACTGCCCTTGTAACCAATGGTTGTAAGTTGCTCTGGATAAGGACATTAGTCAAATGCCCCCTTTTCCCTTGTAACTTCCAAAATGTTTAGAAGAGAAGCGGAACATTCAATTCTAATTATTGTTTGCAAACATTTGTGGCCTACTTTTCATATGATGCAATGATTTGTTAACTGTTTTTCATATTTATTTAATGCAGTCTTTAGGTAGTTTATATGAAATACATGGACATAGAAATGTGTATGTACACAGGCATAGTTGGATAGAATGCTGAAAAACAGTAGTGATGGCTGAATACTGAATACACTGTTCTGAATGTACTCAGTAACTAATTATACTTCACTTAAAAATGGTGCCATTCATAAGTCTACATTACAGCAACATAAAACTTTAATGAGAAGTGACATAAACCTACATTAAGATTTATAGAGTCGTATTTGTGTGAGAATCAGCTGTCATGAAGACTGCATTATTAAACTCTGATGCTAATTCAACTCAGAAAGTGTTATGACAGTAGTTAGTAAGTTTATATAGGTATATTTCAGCTGTCATTAAAGATTTATGTAGGTGCCATGTAGCTTTATGTATGCTGCCCTATAGTAAACTGTTACTAAAAGCAGCATATTTAGAATACGATATACCTTAACCAGGCTCATTTGCAGTTTTTTTCACTGTTCCTTGCTGTTACTGGTTAACAGTTTTCTTTATGTGATTCATCTGCTACTAAATCTCATTACAAATCTACAATAAGTTGAATAAAGTTTTTAAAGCTTGTTTCTACTCATCGCCTGCTTCAGCCCAATACAGCTCCCGCAATCGCCTGATGTACTCCAGCATCTTACCACAAAATGCAATACAACACCAAACTTACTCATTAAGTAGAAATATTCATTTTTATTAATGAACATGTCAACTGTTAATTAAACTGTTACGTTCAAGAAAGAAAAACACTGAGATAAATAACTTGCCTACGTTTGTAAAAATGCTGTCCTCTGAGTTTTTAAAGTACAAAGGAGTCTAACAAGTGAGTTCACTACATATCTGAAAACAGATAACAAAGTGAGTAAGTACTTGTTTTATTTGTGCAAAAGTGATCGAAAATGCTAAAAGATGAACTTTTTTGTTTTGAATTCTGCATTCTCAAAGTTTACTTCTGAATACATATCTCAATTCTTGTGAACCCATCTGAACTGTAGGACTGTGGAACTGTAGACCTCAAACACACAACAAACAGACACACTCATAATGTAGTACATCTGTCCTTTGGGTGAAAGAGACCGAAAACGCTTTAGAGGAGCAGCTCGTTCAGGTGAATGCTTTGACCTTTCTGAAACCGTTCTTAGTAATCATCAGCAGTTGTCATTGTAGAGTTCTTTCCACTCCCAGTATTTCATCAATTTCCTCAGATGCATGAAAAGAATGCAAGCTTGTCCAACTTAATGCAGTGCATGGTGCTGCTGCAGTGTGCAGGTGCTTAAAATAACGCAGAGTTAACCAGAAGGCTTTGAAGTGTGTTGACGGTTGCTCCTTTACTAAGTGACATTTCAGCCCCTCAGCACCTGTACACAGTTGGGGGAGGGTACAAACACTTCCTCTGACCTCGCTGTCCATGTGCCAGAGATGGTGTTGTGGTTGTATCACTTCCTCACTGAGAGAGCCATGCCTTCATCTGCAGTTCCACCAAAGGCCCAGACACAATATACATGATCTAATAGTGAAAAGACAGTTAAACTTTAAATGAATTACCTCGATTCACAAACAGTGCATAACCTCATTCCCTCCCAACTATCCTGTCTGATTAATTCTAAACAAAAAAACCCCAAAAATGACTAAATACATTGTATATTTCTTACTGTTTTGGCGTATATAGAACTTTTTTTGGTGCTGTTCTTCTCTTTTGGCATCTAGTTAGTCTAGTTGTAATAAAATGCAAATAAGAGATGTGAGCAATAGCAAAGCAGTTTAAAGCCGGAGCTGCATTAACAGAACAGAATGAAATCAAAACCAAATAGTAAACCAGGAATTCAGTGTAGATGACAACAGTGTAGCTGACTCTAAAGTCAGTTCCTTCCCTTCTAAATATAGAGTCGCAGACAAATGTTTTCGCACCCCTAGTCAAGCATTTCTACACATTTTTATGCACAGTTGCTGCTTATTTGTTGGAAAAAGTGTAAATAGAATTACTATCCTAAATTAGCACTATTTTACCTGATTACACCCTCCATGTACCTCTCCACAATGACCAAATGACCACTCAGTGACTTTGATAACATCTCCTAGCAGAAAAAAACATTTGAATTTAAGTATACCATAATATCATAAATGTAATTAAGACTTCATCTGTATTGGATTAATTTTAGTTTGTGGGATATTTAGTACTGTAATTTAAATGTTTGTCTAGAAGATTTGTGAAAACTGTCTCATACTGTGTTTTAAATGTGAGATATGAAACTCCATTGCAGTAGTTAATCATTTTGTGTGACATAACAAGAGGGATCCAAAACAGTTAAACTAAATAGTGCTGAAATGGTCAACCGGTTCTGAGTATGAACTGGTACATATGAAGTATAAACTGCTAAAGTGTAATTACTCTGGTAAATCTTTGAATAAAAAAGAGAGGCAAGTAAAAAGATAGTCCAGATTCAAAACAGGTTTTAGGCATTGAGCAGAAAAAGGGAATGATCTACTTATTTGAAGAAAGGAGGTGCACTACATTGTACCATAATGTCCGTATTTAAAAAGAAACAGAATAGTAAGAGTTACTGCTTTCCTTTATACCTCAGATTCACTTAGAAAGACACAGGAAAGATATTTTTTAGTGTTTGGAAGTGTTTCCAGTTTACTTTCTCACTTTAATATGTGACATTACAGTGAAATTTAGTGAGTGTGTTTGTACTTCAGACCTTTTGCACCAAGCAATTATCTAAAAATAAGATATTTTATTATGTCCTTTTTCTGCTTAATACCTAGAATTTTCTTGACATTTCAGTGTCATTTTATTCATCTGTCTTGCCAATTACTTTTATGTTATCCAAAATGGGTTGCCTTCAGTAGTTGGGTGAACAGTAGTAGTAGCCCCCTGAGTAATAGTAATCCACCTCTCAGTCATTTAATAACAAAACCTTGCATGTGTGCAGCGCTTTTTTACTGTTGTTTAGCATCATTCACATATATATTCACAGAATGACATTTCAGTATAGGCTATCTGTGGTAATCTGGGGAAATTACAAGAAATACAAAAATTACACTATTTAATCCTGTATGGCAGCCCTAAATCCCTGCCCCCCTCTGCCGCTCAAAAAAAAAACTTCAACCTTGTATCCAGTCCTGTCCCTCTACCCCTCACTCTTGCTCTCGTTCTCATTCCTTCATGTAGATTCCTCATTGAGTCTCCTTCTCAGCTGGGCTGATGTGCCAGCAGTGTGAATGAATATGGCTGTCATTCCCACGCATTTTGCCACAAAGAAACACAGTCATTAGTATTATACCACCCGCTACCACCACCCTTGACTAATTTTTTATTTGTATCGAGAAACATGGGAAAAGAAAAGGCAAATCCCCCAAGCTCTGACGAGCCTTCACATCTCATTTGACTATGCTAATTACCTTTCACATGATTAATTGGACCAATTTGAATTAGTGGTGGAGGAAAACGATTCTTGGCAAGGTGCAAGCCATTAGTTAGTCACGAAAACATTATTAATGTGAGGATTTAATCTGAGTAAATACGACGGAATTAAAGAAATAAGGACAATTATGATGTGGCATGCTCAGTCAATCCCCAGCGTAGTGAGAGTAATATGCGTGACTGTTTCTATTAGAAATGCATAAGCTGCCTCTTACGCTCTCTCTCTCCCTCTCTCTCTCTCTCTCTCTCTCTCTCTCTCTCATTCTTATCTGTATTACAAATCTACACGATTAGCAAATAAACAGTAAGTTGTTGTTTATGATGTAAACATACAGTGATTCACTATTTAGATAGATGAAACCAATTAGATATGTGGTGCAACTGTGAGAAGCCTACTAAGTACACAACAGAATATGAGATATTATATATATTATTATTAGAAAAGACATCAGAACCACAGCCAGGTTTTGTATTTCCTACGTTCTGCTTTTGCTTTAAGAGTGACTGTTGAACACCATTAAGACCGAAGTGCAACGATGCTGTCAAAACAGTATCCGTTTTGGGCAATTTTGCCAAAGTGGTAGTAATTGGACAGCTTGTCTGGACACCCTGGTCACTCTGGCCTGAGAGAACATGCAGGATGATGGTGGTGGTCTTATTTTGTGTAAAAGACTTCAGAACAGTACTGTAGAGGTTCCTATAGAATAAGGGGTCCCACTTTATGTTAAGTTTAATCACACATTAACAATGCATGCAACAGCACAAGCTACTAGTGATGTACTTACTGTTATACATGGATTCTAGTAGTGCAGCTTATGTAGTTAAACATATAGCTATAAAAAGTCCTCATGCAATTACACAAGTGGATCCTAACATAATTACAGAAAACAGAGATTAAAAAAACGATTTAAAAAAACATATTGTATGTAATTATATAATAAGTAGGGATGCACAGAATTTTTTTTTTTTTTCCTGTAACACTTGTCTAAAAAGCAATAATAAGATATTATTATACCATTTTTTATACTGTTATGGCTGGGACTGTGTGCAACTGCATAAATTAATATTCATAGTTCAAAGAATAAATCTGTTACACAACTATGTAAATATTTACTTAGTATTCAAACAATGCACAATATAATGAAATAACAAACAGAACAAAGTGCGTTCAGCACAAGTGCTTTAAAAACTGTTGAAAGATATAACAACATTCTCTGTAGGCCTATAACAAAACTGTGTATTATAACAAAATTGTAATCACTGAAAAACTTTCTTTTCAAAAACGTCTGTCACAGACAGAGTGCTTGTGCTCGAAGAGTCTTGCCTCTCTGTGCTTCGCAGAATAGTGATCAGGATGTTTTGATATTATATGACACATTAATTCCTACATTGAGAAAGTCATTGTGGATGTAACCCCTCTAGAAATTTAGGCATTACTTGCTTTACAAACGACTTTCTGTGCATCTTTCTTAGATATATCAAAATGCTTCCACATGGCAGACACATTTACTCCAATCCAGTCTGGCGCTGTAGGTTGCGGTTGTTTATTTGTGTCATCACCGTTTTGTTTTGTTTTTTAATTCGTGAGAAACCAACATTTTTTTTTTGTCATTTTCAGACGGAAATTTTCGGTGGTCGAATATCCAGTGCATCCCTAATAATAAGTATATGTAATCATAAAAGCTGCACTGCTGTGATCCATCTGTAACAGTGAAATGGCGATGCACAGAAAAGCAAAACCACTTTCTTTCTGCTCATGTGAGGTATTTGCAATTTGGGGAAATATGCTAAAAGAATGCTAAGAAATGCAAAGCTGCAAAAATAGAGGTGACTTTCAAAATGCTACACAGCATTATTCTATCTGGCCAAAAGTATCCAGAACCCCTTTCTAATTAGTGAATTCTTCTTTTTTAGGGTGCATCTGTTGGTGACACAAATGACACATGGCTTACAAAAGCCTTGACAAAGAACAGGACACTGTGCAGGTTCAGAGGTGTAAGTGATGGAACTCCATTGGATACTTTGGGGATGAGTTGGAATGGGATCTGTGATCAAGAACCCAGCATCAGCACCTGACCTGTATAATGCTCTCATGGTGGAAGACAATCAGATCCTCATAGCAATGCTCAAATATGTAGTGTAATGCCTTCTGAGAAGAGTAGAGGCTGTTTCTACAGGAAAGGGGTGAAAACACTATATTAATATCCTTGAGATCAAAAGAAATTCCATGACCTCGTGTCCAAAGACATGGACGTATTGTGTGGAGGCTACAAGACGGATAGTAAATATCCTAAAGAGAAGGTGAATTTCTTTTTCCGTACAGTACTTTCCGTACAGTCATGTGAACTAATATATAAATGATGACATAAATTTGAGCATAGAAAATTGAAAAAGAAACTGAGCATGGTGCCAGCTACAGCCATGATTTTTTCTTAGTTTTTCATTATAAAACCTTGAAAAATGCCGGTATCCCAACATCATGCTTTCTGTGTTTACAAGTAAAGTGAGTAAATGGTTGCAAAATCACTAGCATATCCTGGTGTAATGAGCAAGTATGATTTTTTTTGTTAAGTGAGTCACATTTGAAGTTAAGCCACAGCACAACCTATTTCTGCAACACAGATGATAAATCTCCACCTGGACTTTTGTTTTAAGAGTGTAGCCCAGATCCCGATGATGACAAGTGTAATTATGTAATTATGAAACACACAGTTATGTTCTGTTAGTCACACCACCTGCATATGACCATAAACACCTCCATACTCTGCTCTGGATTAGAATACTGTGCTTTCCCTTCAAGGCCTTTTGCAGAACATTATCAGGGTGATATTGTAAAACAATCTTTTCTGTTAATCTATTTGTTCTACAGGAAACACTGGTTTTGTAGGGAGTGTTTACTGGTGGGGGAATCCCAGGGGGCGGAAGGAGGGATTTCCTATTGTTGTTATTGCAATGTTGCCATGAAAAGATGACAAGTAAAGAAAAGCAGTGATATTATGATAATTTATAGTAAAACTAACATGCTGATAGATATATGCGTGTAAGAAAATCTTATGTAAAAAGTCTTATGTTTTTCTGGGCAAATGTGTTGGCAGTACTGGACAGAAACCTCATATCTTTCATCTCTCACATCTCTTTACAGGAGATGGAAAAGGATTCTGGAAGTTAAAGCAATGATTTAAATCCAAGTAACTTATTCTTTGTAAAATGTTACCGCAGTGTAAAGATTAGCAGATATTTTAATGTGTTTGCTTGATCTTAGGATTAGGATAAATGAATATACATACGTACATATACATGAAGAGTTAACAGTTTTGACACACACTGAGATTTTCTACGTGTGCATGTTACTCATATGATATTTACTAAAAACACATTGTGCTAACAAATACATTTACAATGTGTTCACCATTTCAGTACCTTTATTAGCCAAATAAAGTCATTTTTTTATTCATCACTACTGACCCAAAAAGACCATCTAAGATCATTATAATCATAGTGTGCTTCACCAGACAACTGTTTAACAAACTATTTAACGAACTATTAAGTGGCAGTCAATGGGATGAAACAGTTAAAGATTGCATTTAAAGTTAAAGGACTCTGCACCACTACACAACTGGTATAAAGAATTCACTGTTACATATTCATTCCTTTATTGAAATGACTTGTTTAATTTGACATATTTGACATATTTTTGTTTACATTTGTTCAATCAACAACCTTCCAGAGCTTAACAAGAATAAAAATCTGCAGTTTATGCAAGTGGTAAAAACCTGTGGTGTGCAAAAACTTTTGACTTGTAGTGTATATATGTGTGTGTGTGTGTGTGTGTGTGTGTGTGTGTGTGTGTGTGTGTGTGTGTGTGTGTGTGTGTGTGTGTGTGTATACTTTTCTGTACTGATTTCTTCAGCAGGTGTTGTCACAAAGCAACTCTACAGAAATCCAGGTTCAAGCTGCAAGTAAGCAAGCCAAGGGTGACAGTGGTGAAAACAAGGAAAAACTCTCTCTGAGCAACAGGAAGAGACTTTGAAAGAGGAACCACAATTCAAAGAGAAAATCTATCCGTCCTTTCCTCTTTTCAAAACTCGATAGCAAGGCAATAACACAACAAAAGCAATGGGAGCAATAATTAACATAGAACTGGCACAATAATGAATAATGAACAGAGAAAATAAGCAGAATTAGAATCAGAATTAGAAAAGTATTGATCCTGGAAGAAACTGCTTATGTTATGACTGGACAGGCACAGTGACTGTCACGGCCGCCACGTTTGTCATATCGCCGTGCTTTTCCCCAATGATTACAGAGGTAGGCATCCATGACTGTGGTTTCTTTCTCTTTATTTATAAACATAAACCAAACCTGGCTCGAGGGCCAATACACTTATAAACAGAAAGGCAGGAGTAGTACAAGGGTAACAGTGACGCTAAATGCGACGAAAATGCGACGATGGACCTACACAGAGGTCCACATAAACTGAACTTAAATACAAGACAGACTCAGACAGAAGCCAATCACAAAACATAATCACTTTAACTAAACACAAGACACCTGAAACCGGGACACAAGACACAAACATCCACAAAAGTCAAAATAAAAGTCCCCAAAACAAAACCAAAAACAGTGACCCTACCGGCCGCTGGCCGAGACCTGACAGTGACAAGAACAATATAAAATATAAAAACTACATTTATATAACAAGTTATTATTAGAAAGAAGTATTCAAATAACAATAAAAATTAAGGACTAGAGTCAGAGGCCTCTGAATGTGGAGAATGAGAATTAATGTCCCTGCCATGATCACGTGGTCGTGTGAATATATAAAGAACACAGTGTTGTGTTAGGCGGATGGAGTCTGTGCAGGCATTAATGTGCAGGCAGGTACGTGGGACATGCAGGACTAGTCTAGAGGGCAGTCAGGAAGTAACAAGAAAATGTTGTGAAAAGTATTCAGCAATGTTACTGAGTCACTATTCAAATCTCAGCAAATTTGTGTAACTTATGTGAAAATCACTAAAGCCTGAGCTTAGATGACTGTTAGGAGGGCTTGAGTGCACACTGTCATTAAAGCAAAAGGACGACATGCTAAATACTGAGAAATTCATATTAATGTTTTAAAGATATTACTTTTCACTCAAAATTTTATGTTAATTATATTAATTGTATAAAAAGTTAATATTTTCTCTAGTATATATTGTCACGGTCAGAACAAATGCTCTATTTTTTGTTTTAAGCCATATTTTCTTTTAATTCATTTTAGCATACACTACCGGTCAAAAGTTTTAGAACACCCCAATATTTCAAGCTTTATTTAATTGAATTTCAAATAGTTCAGGTC
>JBBPDE010000107.1:18725645-18745083 GCA_037974605.1 Nannopetersius ansorgii | reverse complement strand
CTGCTGCTGCTGCTGCTGCAGTGAACTCACCAAATTTAAGTCATATGTGAATCCCACTGAACTGAGAAGAGCTTCCATCAATATTCTGCTATCCATGCTGCCTCTACCACACCATTTTGGCAATGTCAAATCAGAGGTAAAACTTTGTTATGGATGGATATATCGTCATGACTGATGGAGGTTTTAAGTGTGGTTAAAAAGATCACACTTTAACCACTTCAGTTAGACCCCAAAATGATTAACAGGAGATCGGAAAGTACGGCTTCAATAAAATTCCACAATGTAAAGTTATCGTGTCTCTTTAATTCTGAAAATGTTAAGAATTAAAAGTCTTTTTAAATAGTTGCTCTAAGAAATAAGTAGCCTACAGTCAATATAGGACTGGTGCTGAACTGATTCTAGCATGTGGTGATTTTTAAGTCTGTATATTTCCAGTGTGTTTTCAGTTGCCATGTGAAAAATAACTGTCTGATTTTCTTGTCCACTATATCAGGTACTTTTGGAGGGTAAATTCAGCAATGATGACAACTCGCTTCACGACAAAGCAGTTACGTTCCTCTCTCTGAAGCTGCGATTGGTCAATATCTTGATTGGTGCTTTACAAACAGAGACCGACCCGGTCAACACACAGATGATTCTAGGTTTGTTTGCAGTTTATTAATTTGATTTGTGTGAGCATGTTTTGTATAAGTTTGTCTTTTGAAGACGTTGAGATGTTTGAATGCATGGTCTTCTGTCCACAGCTGCAATGCTGAATATTGTTCAGGATTCAGCCCTTCTGGAGTCTATAGGAGCCCAAGCCGAAGTAGTAAGTTAATAATTATATGCTCTGTTTTGCTGTGGGAAAATGTTATTCTGACTTTCTTTGCTATGTGTAGGGAAGCGTGGATGGAAGTCATTCCTTGGCTAAGAGCCATAGTCGCAATAACAGTGGAATCAGCAACGCCAGTGCAGGCAGCTCAGAGGCCACCACTCCAGACAGCGACAGACCCGCCCAGGCACTGCTTCGAGATTATGGTAAGCCCTAAGAGACCCAGTACTGACGCATCTTAGGAAGCTGCTCACAGATGATTTGTTAAAGACAAATTTAGCTATTCTTGTCACCAGAACATACTTATTTCTACTGAATGGAGTTTTCTCATGAAATTCATGAACTGTCGAGAAAGGATTGACATGTTCCTTCTTTTTCAAACATTTTCGAAGTTTGTCTGAATATTGCAAACATGTAGTATGCTCTACAGTGCTTGTTGTCTACGAGGCATGGTATCTTTTTAGACATTGCATGGTCTATAAAGCATTTCTAGCTCATTGTTTGAATGTCTCTTGTTTCGCTTCAGGTGATCTAGCTTGAGAAAAGTACTGCAGACTGCCTGAAACGATGTGTTTTGTTTATTTAAATGTTAAAATACTATGCTAATTTGATCATTGTTGTCAAAGTGAATGATCGTGACTTAGTTCAGTGTGCGCAGCTAGCAAATGTTAGTGTATACATGTTCATAAACTTGCATGTGTGCCTATTTGCGCTTGTGCATATGACATTACAACTACTGGCTGCTGGCTGTGTGTCTGTGCTTGGCTTGGCGTGTGTGTGTGTGCGACTAACCCGCTCTCTGGCGTGCTGTGTGTTATATCCCAGCTCTCCACACAGACACAGCGGCTGGCCTGCTGATCCGCAGCATCCATCTGGTCACCCAAAGACTAAACTCCCAGTGGAGGCCTGACATGAGCATCTCACTCGCCGCTCTTGAACTTCTTGCTGGACTTGCCAAGGTGCGTGGAATTATTTTGTTATATGCATAGAAGTTTGTATGGTGGCCTAGTGGTTAGTGCATTCGCCCTGCAATCAGGAAGCTGTGGGTTCGATTCCCATGACTGCTAAGCACCTCTGAGGTACCCTGAGCAAGGTACCGTCCCAACACACTGCTGCCCGGGTGCTGTGTTCCTTGCTGCTTTTTTGGTGGATGGGTTAAATGCAGAGGAAGAATTTTGTGCTGTTCACACTGTGTGCTGTGGTGTGTACACATATGACAGAATGGTCACTTTCACTTCAAGTTTGGGGGCACCTAGTTTTTCAAAATAAAATGGGTTTGGGTTGCAAGAAGCCTCTATACTAAATCCAGGTTATTCCAGATTACTTGGTCCCAATATTTGCAGCAGTTCCACATGCATGATGATATACCCCATGCATTTTATCATCATGTTGTGATATCAGCAGTTTTTCATATTTGTTCAGCCTTTGTTGAAAGGACAGTTTTAACCGTTTACCATATCAGTTTTTAAAATCTGTTACCGTCACCCTGTAGCCCCAAAAAATGATTAATATGATTCTTAGCAATCTATAAAATGATGCTGGTGTTCTGAGCAATTACATGAGGAATTATGTGATGCACTGTCTGTTGTTAGGTGAAGGCGAGCGTGGAGTCGTCAGATCGTAAGCGTGCTGTCAGTTCGGTTTGTGGTTATATTGTGTACCAGTGCAGTCGACCTGCTCCCCTCCACTCCAGAGATCTGCACTCCATGATTGTAGCTGCTTTCCAGTGCCTCTGTGTGTGGCTTACAGAGCATCCTGACATGCTCAATGAGAAGGTATCTGCATCCAGTTTATCATATTAAGATCAGAGAAGCAGTGACAGTTATAGTATTATTGTGAAACTCATTTAATGTCATAATAACAGTTATTTAATCTAAAAACTGCAGTTGTGGTTTGGGTGTTAGGATTCGGTCTTATTTTTTTAAGACATTGCTACTTGTTGCTATGATTTTGATGGTGTGTGGTATGTTGTCCAGTTTTGTAAATGTCCTACATTATGGTTGATTGCATGCCTTTTGTCTGTGTGTTTTGCAGGATTGCCTGATAGAGGTTTTGGAGATTGTGGAACTGGGCATCTCAGGCAGCAAATCAAAAACAGGTGAACAGGAAGTGAGGTATAAAAGTGACAAAGAGCATAACCCCGCCTCCATGAGAGTCAAAGATGCAGCTGAAGCCACTCTGTCATGGTAAGTGACACCCAGTGACCTAAGGTTTGAACATAGTCAGTTAAAAACAATCCTTTGTTTCTAGAACATTGAACAATACGTACATCCATAGGTGCAAAAAGGCATGTGATATTTTTTATTTGTATGAACTGTAGTCCTGGTTTTATTTAATTTACACACAGAGTCGCCTCTGTGAGGGATTCAAATTGACACTTATAGAGGACTTATCACACTGAATCTGTTTTTAAAATTTAACATACTGAAACCTACAGAGGAAGTTGTGGAGGAGGAATAAATGGAACTTTGGCTTTTTTGCCCCTTCTGTCGCAAGTGGAACCTGTCCTAGATATACTATGTATCTACAACGTTTGTGGTTTTAAAGAATAAAAAACAAGCTATGTTTATTAATAATTTTGTTAATTTATCAGTTTCATAAAGTTGCTTTTTGTGGATGTGCATTTTTCAGTTGGCTTGTTATTTACTCCTCTGGCTGTTCTTTTCCAGTATAATGCAGGTACTGGGAGCATTCCCATCCCCAAGTGGCCCTGCCTCTCCTTGCAGTCTGCTGAATGAGGACACTCTAATTAAGTACTCCAGACTGACATCCACATCGCACAGTAACTTCAGATACTTTGTACTCGACAATTCAGTTATCCTGGCCATGCTTGAGCAGCCCCTTGGCAATGAGCAGAGTAAGTCAGACTTCAGTATGCTTGTGTGATGATCAAATAATAGTTCTGTTGTGTGTGTGTGTGTGTGTGAGAGAGAAATTTCAGTATTGTGACAAGTCTAATATACACACACATTTATTTTGCCAACCAGACACATTAGAACTTTGAAGTACATGCACATAAATTGAAATACAATTAATGAAATAACATTACATGACAAAGTGCAAACAAGATGAAAATATATGTGTCTGTTGCCATTTGTAAAACTTGTAAATGTGTTGGGCTGAACTGTGTTTTTTTTAATTTATTATTCCTGAACATATATTCTACACAAACAAATCAAAGCAAATCAAATCAGCTTTTTTGCATGGATATGGGAAAGGCTATTTATCAAATAGCTGTGAGTGTGTCTCTCTCACACACAGCACTATACAGTATTGGCAATGTATTCCAATACTTTTGGCCATTAGATACATTTCATTTACAGCGCCTCTCATTGGGCACAAGTATTGGGACATATTACTGTTCAGCTCTAAGGTCGAGCATCCCTATTTCCCCTGCCTATTGTACAGGAAATAATGTCTTGTCTCGTTTTAGTCCACAAAAATGAAGATACATTTTAGCATAGTTTGTTAAACCACATTAAATCTCGTTCTTATTTGTCAACAATGTTACATGATATATTTCGCTATAGTTATCGTCACATAACCAGCATTTATGTTGCGTCTTGTCTCGTTTTTGTCATGTGATAAATGTTTGTTGATGATGATATTTAATCATAATTTTAGTTGAGAAAGCAACACTAGCTGAGGGTCCGTGTAAAATTTCGCGCTGCTAAGTTGTGCCCTTCTCTAGTTATGGGGCTGTCATGTGAACACTGGGTCCTCCAGGTCGCCAGGGGAGAGGCTGCCCGCTGCTATACCTGTTGAAAATTGTTGTTGTCTGCCACCGATTTCCGTGAACCGGTATATACAAAACTGGCATTTAAGTATTGATACTGGTTCCATACTACTTGATATTGAACTTGATGCCAAATTTTAGCATCAATTAGTATCTGAGAATCGATGCAAGAATATAAATAAATTAGTAGTCTCATTATATTGTGACGTTAATTGTGTCATAATTTTATACTGATAAAACCATATTATGGCTTCAGTCCTTTATCAGTCCTTACAGTATAATTTAAGAAATTGGAAAGATGTTATTTCGTCACTGCATTAGTGATTTGGAGATACATTTTGCACTACATTTTAAAGCCATGTGCTTTATATATGTCTGTACATTTGTCTCATCAGATCCCTGTCCATCTGTCACAATGCTGATCCGAGGTATGTGTGGTCGTCATGCCTGGACCATGCAACTCTTCCATCAGCCCCGAGGAGCCAGGGCACATCAGAAGGTAAGACACCAACCAACCAACCAGAGTATGGGTTTGCTTTTACATACAGTACACGATTTAAGTTTTCTGTCGCTACAAAAGATTTCCCAGTTGGACTCCAATTCCTGGTTCCATTCTTTTAGAGTAAAATGCTTTTGCAGTTGCAGAGATTGTAGATCTGAAAGGGACAGAATGTAAGGGGAGAGAGGTTTACATTAGTTAGCATAAATAAAGCCACTAATTACTTCACTAAAATCCCAAATTGAAAATCTCACACTAGGGCTGCCCCCATTAAAGTCATGTCAAGCTGTTTTTTTTCATCACTTATTGCTGTCCCACAGTGGACAGTGATAACATTTTGGTGGACAAAAAACAAACATGTAACAAGATCACAGATGAAAGAAACTGAAACCCGAGGTGGAGTGGTTGGTAAACTAGGTGATTATTATGAGTATTGAAGTAGGCTATTTAAAGGGGAAATTTTATGCAAAACTCACTTTTTAAAGTTACAATAGGTTTATTAGCTACACAAAACATGTTCATGAAGTTTTCTGCACAAAATCACTTTTACATTAAGGGATCTCACCAGCTTTATTTTTCACATTTTCAGTCCGTTTCAAAATGGGTACTGCAAATGCGAGCCCATCGTGACATAGTACTGGGCCAATTTGCATAGAACCACCCCTTATCTGTCAAGACCCCACTCACTAGAATAGTTGAAGATCCATCATTTTGTCTGCTAGTTTTAGGAGCACGAATAAAACGCTGAGTGTAATGGTTATAGGTAAGTCACACAGGAAGTGTTGTTGGCTGCAAATGACAGCAAAAATCCCTACACTTTCTCCCAGCCAAAGAAAACCGAAGAACCGTGTGACTCCATTTCATTTCCAGTGGCCATGTCCCAGCAACAATTGGTTTTGTTTCACCTTAAATACTGCTGTATGAAAAAAAATTTAGCAGCCACCCACAGCTTCACCCTATGAACAGTCCACAAGAAAAGTTTATTGTAGTTGCATGGAATTGGGACAGTTTACTCAAATTCCTCCTCACCATGAGCACTGGGGACACATCTGACAGTAGCACAAACTCAGTATCGTATAATCTAAACTGCTGCCAGGCTCACAGGGTCCACAGCAATATTTTAATGCTTCAGAAACAACGAATCACTGACAGGTCAGCAGAGATGGTTGTGCGTAGATAAAGCTTATTGTGTTTTTTCAGTGAAGTTGCACAGAATTTACTGACAGTCTTGAGTCTTTTCTGAAGCAAGGTTCATTTCGTGGCACTTTTATGCAAAATAAGCTGAAAGAAATCACTATAGAGACAAAAACACACTGTTTAATTCCCCAGTGAATCTATAGACCTGCTTTAAACCCATACAAATTTTCAACATTAAACCACTTTATAATTAAATACATGTAAAATTGAAACAGTCACTGTGCCACATGTTTTATTATTCGTTTATTTATTGCTTTAATCCCTGATGATGCCCTTTAAAAGCATCACACATGGAAACAAATAAATATGCATAATTTATATTCAAACAGTACTTGAACAAAAGTGATATTCCTGTATTCCCATATTGAATGTCTCTTTTCTACAGCAGGTGTTTGTTCCAGAGAGTCGACCAACTCCCAAGAATGATGTGGGTATTCGGTTTAATGTTAAGCACAGGCCGTTCCCAGAAGAGGTGGATAAGATTCCATTTGTAAAGGCTGATCTAAGCATTCCAGACCTGCATGATATAGTAGATAAAGAGGTAAGGAGGTTCTCTGAAAAGTAATCGCCATCAGGAAATAACGGTTTTGTGCTTAATAATGCTCTTTAAAACATCAATGTTAAATGATATATCATTAAAAGCGTACTGGGTTTGGCTATATTTTTGACGGACAGGAATGTATCGTGCTACATGAAGTTCTTAGATGCTTTTGTGAGTTTGAAATGTGGGCATATGGTTCACTAATTGGCATACATACAACTTTCACACAAACACTGTCTGAATGAACACAAGCAAGCTGTAATGTTTATGCTTCTTATGTCGCACAGTGCTACATTTTTACTAAACTTTTTACTAAAGTCTGGAAGTCTTGCAGTTTGACAGTTTATATTATGTGGGAACATTCAGTTAGACACATCTTATTTTAAAGTCATATATAATAAAGACTTTACATTTGATGGATGGGCTAAGATATTGCTGTTTGTATGTCACTTTTCTAAAGCCCCTTTCACACAACACCAGGGCACTAGGGTAATGTACAGGCTTTGTGTCTTTTACAAATGCATTGTTTACATGGTATGTAAACATTCATTTATCCCCAAAAAAAGTATGTAGGCAACATCCTCAAGGTTCATAGCCAACGGATCCTTAAGTTCTGAATCACATAAGGGATTTTAATTCTCCTACAACGTATTTCTCTTGAAAAATTGAAAATTTGACTGTAAAAAAATGGAAAAGAAACATTTTGCTTTGCCAGCCGTGCTGCATTTTGTTTGGACCAAGCTGTCAAGGGTGTGTTTGTGTTTGTATTTATATCAGGTGGTGAATGTCAGTGTTTACAATCAAGGTCAATGTTATGTGCCTGTTATTCCAGTGATGTGTGTATAAGAGGGATGGATATGTTTGAATCTTTGTGGAACAGCCTTTTTAACTTTTCTTAGCTTTTGCTACTGTTTTTCTACAAGAAAGAGAAAGACAATGTGGGGGATAAGTCACTATTAACTGGCTCATAAACCAATTAACCATGAATCTCATTAAATGTAATAAGATGTTCCAAATGGGCTTTCACTCAGCTAATCCTGATATGTGGGGTGCTGTGTGTGTTTTAGTTGGAGCAACAGCATGATAAGCTGCGTAGTGTGATGGCAAAGCAGATAGAGTATGAGACAGCCTTGGAGCACTGCACTGAAGAGCTGTGGAGGAATAAACCCTTCCCTGACCCGCTGACTGACTGCAAACCTCCTCCTCCTGCACAGGAGTTTCAAACCGCTCGCCTCTTTCTCTCACATTTTGGCTTCCTATCATTAGAGGCCCTTAAGGTACCCATCCTGTACTTTTCAACCATGTGTTGTTATCTGCATTATATACTTTAATTAATACTTCACTATATTCACATATCAATGCAGTATATTCTCATTGAACCTACACATAAGGAAAATGCATTTGTCTTTGTTTTTCTTTCACAAGCACCTTTTGCTTATTCATTCGTTTTATTTAAAAGCATTCAGTGCACTCAAGGGTACCTTACAAACAAGTAAACCAGAGCATAACATTAATGATACAAAAAAATATATAATAACTAAACATAATATCTATTTATAAAAATCACAGGAGTGTAAAACTAGAAATGAGTGCAATCTAGAGGATTTGAACGTAAGAAGAGAGTCAGTGCTGCAGATATATTTATCTTTCATTTAGTCTGAAAATGTTTTTACTTAGCTGTAAGTGTTCAATCAGTAGTAAAAGAGGAGAGAATGTGAAAATCAAGGTTCAGATGAGAGAACAAAATGGGCTTTGGACTCGCGGTAATTGTGTGTGTCTGTGTGTGCGTGTGTGTGTGTGTGCGTGCGTGTGTGTTACGTTTCCAGGAGCCAGGTAATAGCCGTTTGCCTCCTCACCTCATCGCTTTAGACTCTGCTGTCCCAGGCTTCTTTGATGACATTGGCTACCTAGACCTGTTGCCATGCCGACCCTGCGATACAGTTTTCATCTTCTACATGAGGGCAGGGCAGAAGAGCAGCCAAGAGGTAAACACAGCCAGTGACATGTCAGAAAGGCCCCCCTTCTCTGAACCATCACTGACACGTTTAAACGTGTAATAGGAAGTAGATGTTTGTGGTTGCTCAGTTTGTGTGTATTTGCAGATCTTGAGAAATGTGGAGTCCTGTACAAATGTTCAGCCACATTTTCTGGAGCTGCTGTTGTCTCTGGGCTGGCCAGTTGAAGTAGGACAACACCCAGGTTGGACTGGAAGTGTGTATACCAGCTGGACCATCAATACATCTAATGGCACTGATACACCAGGTGCAGACTTTCACACCATGCAGTCATCATGTAATTCTAATGCAGAATGTAATAATGGTGGTGAGGTATTATTGTCTATGAATCAGTTGTTTTTGACATTACACTTGCTTTGTGAGATGTTTCTTGCCAATTATGTCAAGTCTTGATGGGTTGTGCCTTTATCAAACCCAAGGATACAGTGCAAGTGCTGAAATGAGCACTTGATATTTACAAATGTACAATAACTACATACTTTGCAGAAAACATAGGAGTGGGGTGAATTCTTTTGGAGGAAGGGTAGCAGTTGTGAGAAAACATAATTATGTTGGCATTTAAAGGAAGGAGCGAAGAAATCTCACATATGTTGGATCAACTTCACTTATTGATCTGCCGTAGCACCTAATTTGCCGTAAAGGATGGACAGGGATATACAAGTGAAATTATGTATTTGTAACCAGTAGCGTTTTTGCCATGCAGTAGTCTGGAAAGTGATTTGGCAGGAAGACCAGTAAGTATGCCATTACAGTAATCTAGACGAGATGTGACAAAGGCATGAATGAGTGCTTCTGCTACAGACATGCTGAGTGAAGGATGAAGATCAAGGTTCTTAGCATCAGTTTTAGGCTGCCAGGAATGGACACATTTTTAAGATTTTTTCTTTTTTCCTGCTGCAGATGAGTGTGTGGCTGTGGGAGACACTGGAGGTGGGATATTTAACGGAGAGAAGAGGGTTCTTTACTACGCTGATGCCCTCACTGAAATTGCTTTTGTGGTGCCCTCACTCAGTGACTCCTCTGGTAAATACACACCTTCCAGAGATGACTTTTTTATTTTCATTGTAAGTCCAGTAGTAGATGAGTTTAGAATTTAAAAGAAAACCAAAAGGTAGGGAGCATACCTGGAAATGAGAATAGGTATTGTGCTGCCAACAACCAAAATAATAATAATAATACATTTATTTGTATGACTCTATTTTAAAACATTAAACAAGTACTTTGAGATGTAAGTAGCAAGACAATATAATCTGGCAGTGATAAAGTTACATTAAACAACTAGAACAAACTGAAGGCCATGGAAAAAGATACTGACTCAATGGCATTGCTGGTACTTTTTAAAAAATTAAACATTATGGTATTAGTAAGGTATTGTATTTGAGTAAACTCAAATTGAGTGCTTTTGAACTGAAAATTTGTATTTGAGTCTCTGTGTGGTTTTATACACCTCTATGCACTGACGCATGGGTACATGTTTAGCAGAGTCATCGGAGAACAGTTTCCCCACAGCAGACTCTGATTCTCAGATGGAGCTGCTGCCAAGCCTGCTGAAACAACCCAACCTCACACTGGAGCTCTTCCCCAACCACTCAGACAACATGGGCCCTACACAACGGGTAAGCACAAACAAACTGTTAGTTCAAAGGTTTGGAATCACTTGTATCAATGATAACTGGTATATATAAAATATATGTAGAAACGTATTCAATGGAGATTGAGATGCCACAATTTTTGGTATTAATTTTTGGTTCTAGTGATTTTAGTAGGTATTTTAACACTATTAACACTAAGTAATGCCAAATGATGCACTGTAATTCTCCTGTTATTAATTACAGTAATTCCGTAATACGTTGTTTTACACAATATGTGATTAACAGTTCACACATAAGGCATTTTGTATAATAATTCTATTTTTATGATGGGATCATTTACGGTGCTTCTCAACTTTCTGTACTCACATATTTCTTTAGAGTATTGTCATAAAATTTTCTGTGTATATATGTGCAGCAAAATTGGATTTATATAAATAAAAATGGTGAATTAAATATTCTGAATGGTGATTGCAGAACTTTGAGCATGATGTAAACTCCCACTTGTTCTCTCACTGTGGTGTCTTTATTTATAGCCAAACCAACAAAAGAAATGTACAACAACAAACTCCAAATGAAATAAGCTAAAATTTGGCAGTGTGTACTGCTGGGAAACAGAATTTGCTGATGGCTTTTCCCGTAGCAGAAATCCCTTTAGAGCAAACAGATTCTCGTTTCACTCTCCTGCCCTTCAAACATCCGATAGCTAGTTTAAATTGCAGAATAACTACAGTCTCTGCAGTCAAAAAAAGTCTTGATATTTCAGATGGGATATACATGCTTGTTTGTTGTGTTGAGTAACTGCTGTCCTGTTTGTGTCAGTCCCCAACAGTGAAGAGTAAAAAGCTGCCATCAGGCAGGAGTATACCTCCTCTGGGACCAGAAACTAAAGTACTAGTGGTCTGGGTGGAGCGATATGATGACATAGGTAAGATTAAAAAAGGAAAATAAAGTATAACGTGCATAAGATACACTAGTCTGAAGAACGGTGAGATAAGTATGCATACAGATCTTGCCAGCAGTGCTGTAAGTGATGTATACCACTGTTTTGAAATCAGTTTAATGGTGCTATAATTTTATTGTAAATTGCAGTTATTGACATACCAGATATCTCACTCAAACAACAGTTTAATTTAACAGTAAATCATTCATTAGGAAGTTATTAGTAAATTCTTCAGCAAGGCTGTTTAGTATGAACTGCAGCATGTTAATTAGGCCAGCTAATATATAAATAAAAGACAGTGAGATTGTTCCACTTCTCCATTCAATTACAATTACAGTTGCAAATGAGGAAACAATTTAGTTCTCCCTGTTCCAATTGGCAGCAGTTTCTCATTCATTACTTGCTGTTTTAAGAACAAAGCTTACCTGTTGGAGTGGTATTCCCACATGAAGAACTGCTGTCAGTATTAAAATACTTGACAAATGTAATATTTGTTTGGTCTGGTGTTTAATTTTAGTCATTGCATGCAAGATTAACTCTACATCACGCATGACAGTCTTGCTCTTTGTATTACAGAGTAGTTTATTTGTGATAACTTGATAATGCTTGACTATTTGACATTGAATAATTCACAGCTCTGCTCACCATGCTGTATCCAACATTTCTGTTTTGTGTCTTTGCAGAAAACTTCCCTGTGTCTGAGTTGTTGGCAGAGACCAGCACAGGAGTGGAGAGTGCGGTTAACAGTAGTGCTTCCAGGTCAGTAAAGTGGTAAACATTTCTCTAGGCTGACTTATATTGCCCATCAATAGTTTAGGGACATTTTGTGTTCTTATTAAGCGTTCATAGTAATTTTTTATTTACTTGAAAGCATGTATTAACTTTTTGACCCAAAAATGATTTTAACACCTGAAAGAGGGTCAATTGTTTGTGTATATTAACTTATTCCACAAAGAAAACAGCTTTAAAGGTGGCTGTCCTGATATATGCGCTGGGTATTGTATGCTTAGTCAGTTAAAGTTCTGTTATACAGTAAAGTAAAGTGGCCTCTTATAGTCATGCAAGACCACACCACACAGTGTGAACTGTGGGTATTTTTTCTCTGCATTTAACCCATTCACTAAGTGAAGTAGTGGGCTGCCACCAAGCAGCGGTGGCTTGAGAGAAGTGTGTGGAGACAGTACCTTGCTTAGGGGTACTTAAGCGTAGTGCCATTAGCAGTCCTGAGATTCAAACCCATGGCCTTCTGTTCGCAGGGGCAACTCCCTAACCACTAGGCCCCTAGCTGCAACAGCTACACAGTGTTATAGAACATTGTGTAATTTTGTTAATTCTTTGTCTCAGACCCAGCTCCTCAGAAAAAGATGTTCCAGTCATTTTTATCCATCCACTGAAGACCGGTCTGTTCCGTATCAAGTTGCATGGAGCCATGGGCAAGTTCAGCATGGTCATCCCACTAGTGGACAATATGGTGGTCAGCAGACGATCACTGGGTAGGTTTTCTGTTGTTATTCAGTTCTATATGTAACATAACTTTTTTTTCAAGCCTCGTAATGTGTAGTATCGACTACAAAGGGCACATTTCATCAACAAAGACCTGTAATAAGGACAGTGATTACTATATGGTAAAATGTTACAAAATAAATTATAGTCATCTGTGTAAGCTCACCTTACAGATGACTAGAAAAATGCTTAGTGCACGCTTTATAGTAAGACAGGTGGTATGAAGGCACAATGACTTTGATGAATCATCTCAGATATGTAAGTACTGTGACACCCAAGTTCTACCAGTCTCTAAGGATGGCTGTCAGATCTCAGTGCCTCAGAGCCTTGTTTGTTTGGTTTGTTCTGGCAGTGGATGTGGAGGGAAACACAGATGGTCCTTTTTTCTATTGTGGTCCACTTCATGCTCACACAGACCCAAAAACTCAGTCCTCCACACTGTCTAAGCTCAGCACTGCATTCCATGATGACACCAAACAGGCCAAATAAAATAACAAAATAAACAAAAGCCTCTAACTAAAATCCTGGTCATTAAAAATAGAACAATAATTCTGGTACCACCCATTACACCCTTATTTTCTACATGCCTCTACAAAATTTCTACAAGATCTGTATTTGAACAAGAGGCTGCAATTCCAGTTTAGGTAGCAACCTTATATCCTATGAATAGCCCAGTAGTAGAAATCCTTAAAATTGTGGTTAATGATAGAAAACGTTTTTGAAAAGTGATGGTAAGAATGTAAGTGCTTGTCTGGAAATGCCAAACAATATCCAGAGCCTGTAAAATGTTTTTCAGGCCAGACCTGATAGAATATCAGTAAGATTTAATTTTGCAAAACTGACACTTTTACATGAACTATTTTCAGAGCTGTTCACTCAAAATGAGTATAAGTAATATGCTATCATGCTCTAACTGCACTACTTCAGCAACAATAACAGTGTGACATTACACAGTGTGAGTGTGTGCTGTTTCATGCAATATTTGTTAGAGGATTAGATTGAATTTGTTTATCCCCTTCATTCCCTCACCTTTCTCCTCCTGTGTTTTGCCAGGCTTCCTGGTGAGACAGACAGTAATAAATGCGTGTCGGAGGAAGCGCCTGGAGAGTGACTCGTACAGTCCTCCTCATGTACGACGGAAACAGAAAATAGCCGAAATCGTAAACCGTTACAGGAACAAGCAGCTGGAGCCCGAGTTCTACACATCACTGTTCCAGGAGGTCGGAGAGACTAGCCTCAACCCTTAAAACACACAGAAGCACGTACAAAGAGATTCTTCTCCATGATTGATGGAGTATTGCTGTTTTTTTATTTGCCAAATGACCATAGTCTCTAAGCTGTCAAAAGCTACAGTCATGACCCACGGGAGCTTCTGAGCTGGTCTGATCGCTGATGCCAGAATGGATGCTTGTTCTGTTTTTCTCATTACTGTATTTCACATGCTTTTATTTTTTACATCATCCAAGACTGGACAAGAGAATGCATAGATCCAAGGTGTGACAATTTACTCTAAAGAACACTATCTATAATAAACACTAATGTGAGTGTCAGCCTGGGAGTGGGTAGACTTTGACTTTTCTCCTCCAGCATACACACACACACACACACACACACACACACACACACACACACACGCACTAGTGCCAGTCTGTGTTGATGCATAACATTTTCTTTTCAAACTCAGGTGGTTTTTACCATTCTTCATATGCATTGACATGGTCATGTAATTCAGTGCACTCCAACAAGCTGACCTCAGCTTTATGTTCCTCTTCCCCTCTTCCTTGTCTTTTTCTCTTTCTTGTTCTCTCTCTTTCATTTTTTCTCTTTCTTGTGTTCTCTCTCTCTTTCTCTCTTTCTTTCTTTATCTCTCCCTCTCTTTCTCTCTTTCTTTCTTTATCTCTCCCTCTCTTTCTCTCTTTCTTTCTTTATCTCTCTCTTTTTCTTTCTTTCTCTCTCTCTCTCTCTCTCTCTCTCTCTCTCTCTCTCTCTCTCCCTCTCTCTATCTCTCTCCCTCTCTCTATCTCTCTCCCTCTCTCTCTCTATCTCTCTCTCTCAAATATTGTCATCCATGGAGTTTATAGAAGTCCTGAATAACGTTACTACTCCATTCAGAGAATGTTTGGCTTTTCCATTTGATGTATGTATGTAACAGTTGGAAAAATGACTTTACAAGTCCTCCAATGTGGTTGAGATTTTTAAAGTCATTGATAAACTACTGATCACTCCAATACTTCAATATGTTTGCCGCTTCATTGTTCATGGACTCACGTTTTGCGCAGTTGAACTTCTGGTGGGATACACTTATCTTTGCTTCTTTTTCTGTCACCGCCACCAGTTAGTGTCTTTTATTTCAGTTTGACTGTGATCCATCCAGACACGATTTTGATTCAAAAAGTCATAAGGGCTTCAATACTTTTATTTCCTCTTCATTTTGTTTTATTTTATAAATTATCTTGTAAATGTAGGTGCCACTTTTTTTGTTTTTTGCAATTTCTGCTGGATGTCAGAAACACTGGTCTTTTTTAGACATTTTTTTCATTTTTCATCCTTTTTGTTTTAGATTAAAAAAATATATATATATTTGATCCACAGAAAATCATGTTTCATCTTCTCATTTGTACTTCGGCGTAGAGCCTTTTAAAACACAGGTCACTACAGAGAATAGTCGATTGGAATGACTGTTAAACATTACTGTACCTGGTCCATGATGCTCATTCAGGTTAACTTTCTTCATTTCCTTTATTTTCCTGCATTTCTAAAAGAGAAAATGCCTTTAGTCTATAAAGGACAAGTCTTGTGTTGCTCTGATAAATTGAGCCCCTTCCGATTGGAGAGTTTGATGTTGAGAGAACAGCTTAAACTGTTAACAGACATTCTGAAAAGAAATAGTACATCACCTTTTTTGTGTCCATAGAATATCACACAATTCCAGCTGATGAAAAGTTACTGACAAATTCCCACTTTTATTGTAAGAAAGACTTAAATGAACTGCTTCTCCCAACACACAAGACTTGGGCCTTTATTTGTTTGGTTAGAGACATCCGTTTCTTCTTTTTTTTTCTGTAAATATTGAAGGCATCGACTTTGTATAAAGTTGGACTTTACATGTAAATATGAGGGTGTGAAGTTTTGCTCACTCATTCTATTAGGAAAGGCACAAAAAAGAACGCTCGTTTGTATTTATGCCTATCATATATGTGTCCTAAAGAAACACATTGGGTATTGAATGTAACACATGTAATGAAATAAAGATTTTAATTAACTTCTTATCATAAATCTCTTCTGGTCTTGGCTTTGCTTCTGATTCTGCTTCATGGACCTTTATGTGTGCATATACCCGAGTGTTGATTTTTAGCTTGTCTGCTTTTGTCCTGACAGTAGAGAGGTTAGAGGGGGGCAGAAAGGGGGGTCACTTGCAATTTTCCTAGTCCCTTATTAGGGCGTTTTGCAAATAGATTATTTTCAAAGCTGTGTGTGTGTGTGTGTGTGTGTGTGTGTGTTCTCCAGGTTTCTTTTTTTTTGGTTGTTTGTTCTGACTCTAGAGGTCACTGTTTGAAGTTTTTCAGCTTCATAAGGTCAATCAGAAATTCTGTAATGGCCATCCTCACCTTGGACCTACATAAGGACACCACCCTCTTTCTTTGCTGCACTAGATGAGAGCTTGCTCTGCTCATTAAAAAGAAAAAAGACAAAAGCGAATTTTAATCAATCCTACATCTTAATCATAAACTGCTTCAAATCAAACACACACACACACACACACACAGAGGTCCTAAGAGATCTCTGGAGCATTTGGACTGCTGACTCACACTTTACTGGAAGAGCAGCCATTTAGTTTGTCATGACGTTCCCACTTAACCTATGTGCGCATACACACACACTTGTCTCTAGAGACCCTTGTATGTTCCACAGCCTTCAGTCCAACATGCTGGCTGTCCAGCTTGACCTTTGTAGCCAGGCCATTATGTGTCAGTATAAAGAATAGACTAGACAATAACATTATACAGTCAAAGCCACAGATTTTCATGTCTTTTTGATAAAACACTAGTATTCCAGCTTTATAAATGCTACATTTGCACATTGAAGGGAAGTTTTTATACAGTACTGTGCAAAAATCTATTTATTCAAAGCCGGGTCAAAATATTAATTAATGAATAAAACACTCCAAGGTGATTTCCCCTGACCATAAACCAACAAAACAAAATCAGAAATGTTCTGTTGAGCACAAAGAATTTTTTCCCAAAACGTGTTTGTGTGTGTGTGAGTGTGTGTTTGATGTGGAACAGCCTGTGTTTAAGACATTTGTTGACAAATGCCCCCCAGCCTTGTCGAAAAGGTCACCATGGCCGCAGAGGGCAAAAGGAGCAGGTGTGTGACCCCCCTAAAGCCCCTCCCCTGGCATATGCAGGATTCTTCAGTTCTAGTAGCAGTGCTATATGTGTGTGTGTAAGCTGAGAGAGAGCAAAAGGAAAAGTAATTACAGTTAATCCTCACATTTTTAACAATGTTTATTTAAAAGAAAATAAACATTTTGTGTAGATCAATTTGCAAAATCTTCAGTATCAAACCACTCTGCCCTGATGGTGTCTCTGAAGTGTGGGAGTCCTGCACCAGTAAGAGCTGGTGAAAGGGTCAGACTCTATTGGCTCCTGGCCTCTGGCAGGCAACTGAGTGCCTGTGTGAAGGACTGGCTCTCTGCCATACCCCAGTCTTACCCTGCTGGAAGCCTCTCCACTGCCTTATGCTGCACTTTTCCTTCTCACAGCTTACTCATGTCTGTTGGGTGTTTTCTCTCTCTCTCTCCTCATTTCTTTGTTCCACCCCTCCTCATGTTTCTTTTTCACTTCTTGAGTGCAGTAACCCATATTTCTGCAGTTTGAGATGTATCCTTTAAAGCAACGTGGTGATATTGAACGCTGTTGAAAAACAACAATGGCAGTACTGTAATAATAATTCCAGTTATTTTCTCTTCCTACAATTACAAAACTACAATAATAAATATTGGGCTACATCGCATTCCTCATGCCTAAAAAAAAAAAAAAAAAAAAAAAGCAAAATAAAAAACAATATAAAATATAGTTTGTCAAAGAAAAGCTCTTCAACAATACTGCAAAAATGTTTACTAAAGTGGGTAAAGTGTATTTGCAGCATGTGTATTTAGTACTAAATACATTGCTGTATACTCAAAATACAGTAAGGTGATGTGAGTACTATAGAGAAAATAAATAAAATGGTTGAAATTAGATACATCTTTTGTATGAGGAAGGTCAAAGGAATATGAAAAAACAAAACAAGAGTAAGACAGAGAGAGGATTGGACTATAAACAAACAAGCAAGACCCACTGGTTAAAACTTTCATTAAGCAATAAAGAAATCTGTTTACAAATAATTTGTACTTTGACTGAAAATCACATATATGGGTAGTCTCAGTACTGTATGTATAAACCATTACTCATTTTAGCCCTCATTATAATAATGTAATCTCTCTGTGCCTCATTATCCTTGAACCTCTATGACACTGTGATTTGGTAAAGCGAGACATATCTTCCTGCCTGGTTGTCTAATTCCCCAATGTGCTGTGTCTGAGCTGAAGCAGTTTGACCTCCACAAAGCAAACATCTGTCCAGTATGTTTGAACGAAGCTTGCGGATGAATCCATATGAAAAGCTCACAGTCAATATAATGCAGTAATTTACCACTAGAGGAGCCATACCTTCTCAGATCACCAGATAATAAGAGACCAGTGAGCTCCCAGTACACCAGTGGCATATTATATTTCATCTGAATCTGTTTCTGCTGTTTCCGTGTTATTTTCCAAAATGATCACCAGGATTACAGACACAGTGGTTTTCTCATGTATCTACACTTGTGCTGGCATCTTGTGTTTCATCTGAATGTCTTTGTTAGTATAGGGCGCAGTGATATTGTTTGAGAAAGATCATCAGGGAGACAGAGAGGTCCTGCCCGGCTGTCCATATTACTGATGGCTTTCCCTATATACTCTCTGTAGTTCGGCAGTGCAGCTCTCATCTGTGCCCTTGTCATCAGAAGATAAATGAAAGCAGGACACTGGAAGTTCAAACTTCGCCAGGGCTGCACAACATATTGATTGCTAATTGTCAGTATGTGGACATTTGCAATACTGATTTCACAATGTAATAAAAGTGTCCTCAAACCAAAAACACTGGTGATTCAAGGTGTTTAAATAATACAACCAAAGAGAAATCCTGTAGGACTTTACTGTTTTCTTTACTTTAAAATGAAAACCCAACAGAAAATTATGTACTAAGGATTTGTTTCTCTTTGTGAACCTGATAGATGTGTTCTTGTTACCTCAGTGCGCTTTCTGATTGTTTAAGCCTACAAAAGCTGTACTGAATGTGACAGAATAAATACCAACACAAAGTTAATTCATTTCATTTTTTTTTTAGGGCAAACACTTCTCTGGGGTGACGGTAGCTCAGTGGGTAGGATACTTGCCTCCGGACCAAGAGTTCACAGGTTTGAATCCTACCTCCAGCACGCCACCACTGGGTCCCTGAGCAAGACCCTTAACCCCAATTTGCTCCAGGGAGACTGTCCCCTGTAGTTAGGGAATGGAAGT